>JAQQSW010011577.1:0-12724 GCA_028646575.1 Pseudocheirus occidentalis | reverse complement strand
CCTAAAGCGGGGGCCAGACACCCAACTACCAAAACAGTACAATCAAAGGTCCCCACTTCCACATCTAGGGTGGTGAATGGAGGAATAATTAACTCTTGCATCGGATACAGAACGGCCCAGGCAGTCAAAGGCCCTTTCGAAATCTTTTGAACTGACGATACTCGGCCTGAGGGTTTATTCCCCAGCCTTGTTCTTTCTCTGCCGTCTGAGTTACTTTTGCCTGAAATGCGGTAGGGGCCCTCTTAGGGCCCCCTCGCAAGTTTCCCGACCCAGTCCTGGCTTTACCTCTACAGAACCTGGTGATGTGCCCCACCTTTCCACAATGAAAACAAGTAGGTTCCTATCTCTCTTTTGATCCCTGATTTCTACATTGACTCTGTAAATGCCCTGATTTTCCACAGCTGAAACACTTTCTGCTCTGTTCTCTCCCTTGCATCCCAGCTACCATGGCATCTGCTAGCACAGTGACTGACATGCTTTCATAATCTACATCATTACAACGCTCAATTACTTCTGACAAAGGGGAATCCAAGGGTAGTGAAGCTACTGCCTTTTTACAGGTCTTATTGAGTCCTTTCCTAAGCAGATGTCTAAATACAATTTGTCCAGGCTCACCTTTTCCTACTGTCCCATCAACGGCCATCTGTAATCTAGAGGTATAATCAGCAACCAACTCTCGAGGTCCTTCTTTAACCGTGGATAACTGCGTACAGACCAAACCTTCTCTGTCAATTTTTTCCCAGGCCTTCAGGGCACAGTTACTTATCCCAGCATAAGATGCTGCCGAGTAAAACCCTTGATGGTCAGGGTCAGTATACTGACCGGTACCAGTCATAGCTTCAGAAACCTGTTCTACAGTAAACCCAGGTGGCAGTGGTTGTGTCTTAATAAATACTCGGATCTCCTTGTGCCATTCTGCTACCCATACTGTGTGCTGACCTGAAGTCAAACACGCAGACTTTCCAATCATCAGGAAGATATGCCACCCAAGTGGCTAGGGTTTGCAAAGACTGCAGCACAAAAGGAGAGTTGGTTCCATATTTATGACAAGCTTGTTTTATATCTTTCAGCATTTTAAAAGGAACGGGGACATGATCTCTATTAGGATCATTAAGATTAACCAAATACAGAGCTCCTGCCCATGCACTAATGTCCTCTCCTTCTACTAAGGCTTGCTGAATAGCTTGTCTGATGGGAGTCATGCCTGAAGTATAATTTTGTTCATGCTCCTGATACTGTGGTGGAGGAGCTAAAACTGCAGGAGGCGGAGAGGAAAGTGGAAGAACCAGGACCTGTGGCTTTAAGGGGGCAGAGCCGACTGATAGTTGTTGCAATACCGCCCCTAACATTGTCATTACCTTTTCCGAGCCCAATGCACCCCCTGAACCCTGCTGTACATCTGTGAAGGAGGAGGTTTCGTTTCCTCCTTCCTCTGGGTCACTGTTTTCTTATTGCTGTGGCGCACTTAATTTAGACAAATCTGGGTAAAGCCTCTTTTTGGTTTTTCTCTTACTTTCCTCTATCTCCTCTTCCTCGCTGGAACTTCCCCATAATGAGTCCCCCGTCTGAATGCTAGCCGCTACATTTACTGACGAAGAGGGGCCATACAATGCTGCTTTTACCAGGCTATAAATTATAAAGTCCAAGTCCCTTATTGTACCAGGATTCTGCTTTTCATATGCAGCCAATTGATTCCCTACTACCACCCAGCTCCTGACATCCAACCCAGTTTTCCACAGTAATTGTATAAATTTCATGCAATCTTCCTCCCCCATCTCAACTCCCTTTCCCTTCACTAAGCCATAGACCTGTCTGGCATATACGTCTCCACCCCACGTGAGGTATCAGAGACCTAACACTCAGGGACCTTGACTTCTCAGGAACCATGTCTATGTTCCTTTGGGTAGTTCCAGGAGATTCCCAAATGGGACGGATGGTGCACAGTTTCCTTGGAGCTGGCATTGTTGGACAGTGGACAGGACAGGGACAACATTTCTTGAGCTTTCCCCAAGACGGAATAGACTTCTTTGAGATAGTAGTGAGCTCTTTGTCACTGGTTACTTGTCAGGGAATTATGAAGGGAATTCCCACTCTGACATAGGTTGGATTTAGGTGAACTAAATTTGAGGCCCCTTCTAACTCTGTTTCTGTGAGAATGAAAAACAAGCTGAAAAGTACTTTCTTATTTCCTTTCAATTCCTGTGACTTCCTAGACAATTTCTCTAAATTGTATTCTCCAATTAGAATGTGAACTCCTGAAGTTGGGGATTGACTTGCTTTTTGTGGTTGTATCTTATTCATTCACTCATGGTAATGGGAGACTTCAATTATCTAGATGTTTCTGCCAAACAGAAAACCTCACAACTTTTCCCCTTAATAATAATAATTTTGTCCTTCAAAATGTGTAGGAAACAACAAAGAGAAATTTTATTCTGGTTCTGATACTCCCTATCAGGGAAGGGCTACTTGCTGCACCGGAAATAATGAAGACCTTGGAGCAAAGTGCCCATTCCCTCCTAGAGCTGATGATGGGGAAGGAGAGGAAAGGCAGTGTACTGGAGATTTAAGGAGAGTAGATTTCAATAGTTCAAAGAAAAGTTAACTGGGATGCCAGGGACTAAAACTCTATAGGAAAGGTTAACTCAGGGTAGTTGGAAAATCATTAAAAATGAAATTGTGAAGATACAAAGGGTAATAAATCTGATGAGGAAGAAAGCTGGGTGTTTCCTAGAGAGGCCAATATTGATATAACATAAATTTTAAAAGAGAAGTGTATAGGGGATATAAGCAAGGAGAGGTAGCAGAGAATGAATATTAAAGCACAATGGGGTCTTATAAAGAGCATCAGGAGAGTCTCATAGCTCGCAATGATCTGGGGCTGGCAAGGAAACTTGAGGACAACAACATTTACTGGTTTGTAGGTTTAAAACTATACTGGGCAAGAGAAGATCCAAAGAGAGAGAGGGCAGCTACTAGGATAGAATGTAGCTACAAAGGAAATGCCCATAGTAATCTAGTGTTTGATAAACCCAAAGATCCAAGTTTTGGGGGCAAGAATTCATCATTTGACAAAAATTGCTAGGAAAAGTGGAAGGCAGTTTGGCAGAAGCCAGGCACAGACCAGCATCTCACACTGTGTGCCAAAATAAGGTGAAAATGGATAAATAATTTAGACATAAAGGGTGATATCATAAGTAATTTAAGGGAGCATGGAAAAATTCAGATGTCATATCTACGGATAAGGGAAGAGTTTATGACCAAATAGGAGATTGAGAGGCTGATGGGAAGTAAAATGGGTTGTTTTGATTACATGAAATAAAAAAGGTTTTGCACAAAAACCCCAATGCGGCCAAAATTAGAAGGAAAGCAGGAAACTGGAAAAAAATTTTGTAATGGGTTTCTCTGATAAAAGGTCTCATTTCTCAAATATATAGGAAACTGAGCCAAATTTACAAAAAATGAGAGCCATTCCCTATTTGATAAATGGTCAAAGGATATAAACAGGCAATTTTCAGAAGAAGAAATCAAAACTATCAATAATCACATAAAAATGCTCCAAATCACTGTTGATTAGAGAAATGGAAATTAAAATGACTAAGGTGTCACCTTGCACCTATCATATTGGCTAATGTAACAGAAAAGGAAAATGATAAATGCTGGAGGGGATATGGAAAAATTGGAACATTAATGCATTGTTGGTAGAGTTGTGACCTGGGTTGAACCCTTCTGGAGAACAATTTGGAACTATGCCCCAAATGCTATAAAACTCTGCATACCCTTTGTTCTAGTAATGCCACTAGGAGGTCTATACCCTAAAGGAGTCAAAGAAAAGAGAAAAGGACCAGTATATGCAAAAATATTTGTAACTTTTTCGTTTGTTGGTGAATCACTAGAAATTGAAGGGGTGCCCATCAATTAGAAAATGGCTGTATATGATTGTGATGGAATACTATTGTGTTATAAGAAATGATGAGCAGGATGCTTTCAAAAGAACAAGAAAAATATTATACACAGGTGAACAAATGCTGCTACCAAGCATAGCTGCCATGACAGACCCCTAAGGGACTTCTTTTTAAATGCACACAAGGAGATAGGTATGAGACAAAACCACAAAAAACAAGTCAATCCCTGACTTTAAGGAACTCTAATTGGAGAACACGACTTAAAGAAATTGTCTAGGAAGTCACAGGAATGGAGAGAAAATTAGAAAACATTTTTCAGCCTGTGTTTTTCATTCTCACAGAATGAGAAATACCCTTCTGGCACTTTTGTTGTCTAGGGTATTCAAGAAGCAAATAATCTCTTCAGGTTTGTTTTTTCTTTCTTTCTAAGGATGTTTCAGATACCTCTTTATTATTGAATAGACATCTTTTTCCATTTATAGTTAAGCTCAGGTTTTCAAGATAGGTCACCTTGGGCTGCTTCCTGAGCTCCATTGCTCTCCAGAGGACATTATTATTCTATTCTCTCCTGCATTTTCTGGTTGAAATAGAATAGTCTTATGTTGTCAGAGGATTTTAAGATGGTTTTGAGGGTGTTCATTTCTATGAAGCTCAGGCATGAATGGCACTGGATATACTGGTCTAGAGCAAGTGATAAGGGCTGAATCTGAAATACCCAACCATGCACATGTTTCTTTGCTTAAAAGCTGGGAGTAGTAAGTTTAGTAATAGGAAGCTTTGAGACTAATGGGTCAGTATGACTGGAAGACTGATAGTAATCACTGGCTTGAAACTGAATATGCCCTACTCTAGAGGACAAAGCAAAGATCCTGTTCTTCTCAATAGCTGTTTCTGTGCCTCCCTCCCACCAGATTTTTGCTTCTATGCCTAAATGATTTATGTTCAGGAGCATGCTTGCAAATGTTTAACATCATACTCCCAACCCCCCAAAAGCATGCCCATCATACTTTTAAGTTTAATTGGCATTATTAACATTCTCTCCATCCCTTTCTTAAGTCTAGATAATCAACAAAACAATAAATCAAGTTCTGATTTGTAGCAGTTATCAATTTCTGAGGTATAGATGCTCACACAGAAAATTTAACAACCAGCTCTTATGAGTTGGTAGGAGTCAGATCCATCACATTTCTAAAACGTGGTGCCTAGAACTGAGTGCTGTGCTCCTGATGTAGTCCAGGTGGAGCAGAGCCAGAGGGAACACTCTGCCCGCCTCCTCTAGATATTACTTGTATTTTTATTTGGGTCTTTGCCTTTTATTCTTCTTTTTTTGTTCGTTTCCCCATTTTATGAAAGGTGGGTTAATGGGAATCTGATTGGCTCTGGTTCTCTTTATTGACATCACTATTTTCATAACCTCCAAGCACCAAGGAAGCATCTTACTTTCTAACATCCAGAATCTCAGTATCTCAGATTTGGAGTTCAGTCTATCTGAACTAGGAATTCCCACCGCAACATTCTTGGTAAGAGAGGATACAGCCTCTGACAGGAGATTTGTACTGATGGGGAACTCACTACTTCTTGAGTAGATTCTACTTTTGTAAGGGTCCTTAGGGATCATTTATGCCAATCCCATTATACAGAGGAGAAATATTGAAACAAAAAGGTACAAAGTGGCTTACTGGCAGTCACACAACTTAATTAGTGACAGATACCGTGAGTCTTAAATCATTTCACTTTCCTATATACAGTTAACATTAAAGGCCATGTAAGGACTGCTTAGTCATTTTATTCTGTCTAAATATAAACATGAATGTATTCATATTTTAGCCCTTGGCTTTGGATGAAGAAAAACCTTTCACTTAGAAAATAACTATTGGTTATGGGACAAAAATACTGCACCCCCTCCAAAACAAAACAAAACAAAAAGATAGCCCAGAGTCCCAGGAGACTTAAAACTGGTAGATGGTAAGGTGTTTGTTTTCTATAAATTTATTTGTTAGTGGCCAATGTTAGATAGTAATAGAGCCCCTGATAGACTTAGCTTTGTTTTCGTATGCTCTATCTATAGTTAACTACTGGTATTTGTAACGCCATGCACAAGCAGCTTCCCAAAAGAATGCTACTGTGAACAGCTTTTAAAGTTCTGATTACACAGTATAGTGAACACTCCATTTATTACATAACAAATCAAGGCAAACATTCACAGCAAATCACAACATGATATTTACAACATCACATCTTATCACAGAAAATCACAATATAGTGTTCACAGCAGCTTAACATTAAAATGGCCGTAGTTTTCACCAAAGTGTTCACAGTATTTAGAACAAAGAACAAAAGAACAGTCATCTAGTATCTCTAAGAAGGTTTGCCTCCTTACTTAATCATTCAATCATTTCATAACACAAGTCTGTCTTCCACTCATATGCAATCATATGTTAACCTAATCAGTCAGTTATCTAGCAGTCACTAAGTATCATTAATCACTAAATACAATCATTAGAAAATTACACAAACCCTCTCCACCTCAGTCTCTAGTAAACTTCAATTTCATCACTAATTCAATATCCAAAGAGAGATCTTTTCTTCATCTTAACTCAGGGTGGTCTCTAAAATTCCCTCAATCCCCTTCCATGGTCCCAGCTCCTACTTGAATCCACCAAACACTCACCTGGATTCAGGGGCAGACAGCTCCCTGATTCTCGTCCAGTTATCCGGGCAGTTCCTGGTACACACTAAAGTTCACAGGGTCCAGCACATATCAAAACCTTCACCACTTCTGTTGCCAGGAACTCAAGGATCAACCAAACCACGAACAAAGTCTTATCCTGGTCATGCTTCTTCAGTCTTCCAGCAGTTTGGCTGGCCCTAGGACCTGGAAGAAATCTCATCCTTCCAGGTAGCCTTCTTGGCAGCAACTTCAGCCTTCACCAGATTCTGGTCTCAAGAAAACTCCAACTCAATTCTCAGTCTAGCAAATAGCAGTCCAGCTTCCATATACTCTAAGTCAAACTCTAATTCTCTAATTCGGACTGTCTCTCTCTGGGATTCTTACACACACACACACACACACACACACACACACACACACACACACAGGCTTCCTGTCTCAGCCAACCCCTTCCTGTTAGGTCAGCAGTAGGAGACAAAGTTCACACCTTCTGTTTCTTTTCTGCTTACTTGACATAACAAAAAAGGGGTCTTCAAATTTAAATTAATTACCATTACAGTATTTTATGGCCAGGGCTGCTAGGTAGCCCAGTAGCACTGGGCTTGGCATCAAAAAACAGACATCTTCACAAATTCAAAGCAGGCCTCAGGTAGAACCCAGAGACACCTCTTCAGCACAATTAAGCTTTGTAGGACTCTGGGAGGGGCTGGAAAAAGCACCGGGAAATGAAATTTCAGGACTTTCTGTGATTTGTGGCACTGACCTGTAGGAAACTGACTAGGTGGATCATGCAGCCATAGTCTAGGCACCATAACTTGGTAGCAGCTACTCAAAGTAGGGAAGAAAGGAGCCTCTGAAAGTCCAGCCTTACCAACCCAAATATATGAAGAGATGGTGAGCAATCTCATAGAACAGTCATCAAATTGTTGATGAATTATTTCAGACTAAATGATTGTATTTAGTTATTAATGATACTTAGTGACTGATTGCTAGAGAAGTGACTGATTAAACCCCATTTGGGGTTTTCTTGGCAGAGATTACTGGAGTGGTTTAACATTTCCTTCTCCAGATCATTTTATAGTTGAGGAAACTAAGGCAAACAGAGTTAAGTGACTTTCCTAGGGTCACACAGATAAGTAATAATAGCTAACATTTATATGCTATGTGTAGGCACTCTGCTAAGCACTTTACAGTTATCTCATATGATCCTAACAACAACACTTGGAGGTAGATACTATTATTATCATCCCCATTTTAGAGTTGAAAAAACAGAATAAGTGACTTATCCAGGGTGACACAGCTAAGAAGTATCTGAGGCTAGATTTGAACTCAGGTCTTCCTGACTCCAGCTGGCTGCCTCAGAGATGAAACTACAATTCAGATCTTCCTGGTTTTGAGGCCAGCCCTCTATCTACTGCATCATACTGCCCCTCTGCTAGAGCCATTCACTAAAGCATGGAGGCTCTGAGATCTGTATCAGTAGATAAAGTATTCACAATTACAAAAAATTAATCTCTCCATTTGTGTGGGACTCCTCTTCAGTGTTGTTCCATATATTTGGTCATTTTCAGACCCAGCGACAAAAGTGGAACTGGGGAATGCATGAACATGGTAGAAAGAGAGAACTTGTCAGTTTTTTTTTAAAGGAACCCACCCCACAGACCCTCCAGTGAAGGGTCTCATTTTGTATTGTGTCTACCATTGAACTAACCTCATAATGGGTCTCCCTGTGTCTAGTCTTTCCTTTACATTATATCCTACACTAGTCTGCCAGATGAATCTGTCTCAATACAGGGCATGAAGTAAGGATCAGACCCCTCCAGCCATGAGAAGTTTGGTCCCTTATAGAGGACTGTGAAACCAGGGTGTGTTTTAAGACCCACAACTCATAGACACTGCAGTGGCTCCTGTAGGCTAAGTTAAGGGAAAGATGGGGGCTCTTCAAGTCTAAGAATGTCATTGTCCAGTTTTCTCAACTTATAGTTGAGGAAATGATTTACCCAAGGTCACATTGTTACTAGGGGGGAAATTCCAGACCTCCAAGATAATATCTTTACTCTCAGACCATTTGGAAGGGACTTTGTGAGCTCACAGTTTCTCTGGAAGATAAACCAAGAGCTCACAGCTGGTTACTAGCAAGATAGTTTTATTGTACAGGTTGTTATGGCAGTTTATTGCATAGGTGAATTCAGATGAAAATCAGCAGCTCTGGTATCTGTATCCATGAGTCACTCAATATTTATTTATTTATTCATTTTATTCATTTATTTATTTATTCATATTATTCATGTATTATTTACCTGCAATTTTTTTCTCATTCCATTAATAGCAAGAATATTTACATATGTCATTCAGTTCCTCTGGTACTATAACCTTTCATACTCACAAGATCATGAAATTGAATCTAGAAAGGACCCGAGAGGCCATTTTGTCCATAGCTCTTATTTTATTAATGAAGAAACTCAGTCTCAAAGAGGTCAATATGAGTTTTCCAAGGTCTCCCAGGTGGTAAGTTGCAGACCCAGGATTTATTACCAGGTCCTTTAAGCCCAAACTCAGCTTCCTTTTTTTGCAGGCATATTGTGGAAAATCTAGTGTCTGCTTAATGCTTTTGGAGACAACAAACAAACAAACAAACAAAAGACCATCTATGGTTAGATAGCTTTGATTAATCATATTTTTTTTTTTTAGAAATTGAGACTAAAATCTTTCTCCCTGTAACTTCTACCAATTGCAATAATTGTGTGCTTTGGGGTCATTCTAAAAACCAAACCAAACAGATGAACCAGATTAAAAACGACAAGAAACCGTCCTTTGAAATTAAACATTTTGCCACTAGGTGGTAATAAAGCTCAAGGCAACATAACCTTGCAGAAGCCAATGGCACCCAGGCAGAGGGAAGAAGGCTGCGTTCTTGACCTCACAGGCTTGTAAGCCAGGGCAGAATGGACGTCATCATAGACCCTGTGTGGTTAAGAAGTTATGGAATCCTAGGAGGATGATGAAGTGGGAAGATTGGCAGTCCAGAGGAAGTGGCATTGGAAGTGAGAAGTCTATGATCTATGGTTTTGGATAGGTCTTTTCTCCAGTCTGGTGCTCGGCTTGTTTACCTGTGAAAAGGCGGGGGAGGGGGGGGGTTTTAAGGTAAGGGGTGGGGAGGTGGGAGTGGGGAGGCTGAAACCAGATGATCTCAAAGCCACAGTTGTAAGTCCATGACTTGAATGGGCATGTGTCACTCAATCAACAATGTTTCTAAGGCTTCGAACATTTGGGCAAAGCCCTCTCCTAGACATGTTGTAGGTCCTTACTGGGTCCTTACTTTGGGGGATTATGCAGGTTAAAGCGAGGAATAGGAGATGTATTTCACATTTATCTACTTGTTTTTCTCCAGTAAAATGTAAGCTTCTTCAGGGCAGCTGTGTTTTGTATCCCAAGAACCTAGCCCAGTGCTTGGCATGATCCTTGTTGACCTGAAGAGAAATGACCTTAAAAATGGGATTTAAACTCAGTGACGCTGAGCTACTTCCTACATAAAGTACGAAAGGTCAAGATTTCAAAGTGGAATGGACCTTGATAATCCAATTCCCTCATTTCATAGATGATTCTGATCTTACTGTCTCATCTTACAATCCCATAACTGATAAATGGTAGAATAAATGTAGGTTAAGTGACATGGCCAAAATCACACAGATAAAAGGTAGCAGAGATCTGAAAGTAGGTCTTCTGATCCCACATTCAATGGTTAGACTTTCCTCGTGTCCTATCCATCTCCCAGAATTATTTTGAGGACATGCTAAAGCTCCAGGAGTAATAGAGATACAGGTTAGAGTTACTGAATTAGTAGAGACACTCTCTGTTTATTATAATGCCCTCTCTGCTCTCATTGGAAGTTTGGCCTCTTTTGGTCCAGTAGAAGCATTTCCCAGCCTAACCCATCAGATGCTTTGATACTTCCCTGAAGTCTTCCGTGTGTATATGTGACATGTACAATTTAACAGAGCAAGCTTAAAAAAAATAAAGAAATAAGTCCTTGTGATTGCTTGGTAAGTGTATTGGCCAGGGAACCATGGGTTCATATCAGTCTCTGCTCTGCCACTTAATAGCTGTACAACACTAAACAAATCACTTGCCCCTCTTCTATCAAATGAAGGGGCTGTTCTATAGAACTTTGAAGGGCCCTTCCAACTTGTGGATTTCTCAGTAACTTTTTTCCACCAATGCCACCAAAGAACTCTTGCACAACTTAATAGATGAGCCATTGGAGTAAAAAACCACATCAGGTGATGGCTTCTTTTTTTTCTCTTTTTGGCTTTAGGGCCAGAAGGGATCATGGAAGTCATTGAACCCAACTTCCCTACTTTACGATGTGGCCATGTGGCTAGTAAGTGTCAAAGGCAGAATTTGAACTCCAAGCCCCATGCCTCACCACTCCAAGCTCCATGCCTCACCACTCCAAGCCCCATGCCTCACCACTCCAAGCTGCCTTAGCTTGTCTGATCAGGGCTTCTAGGATCTGCTAGAGATTTTGGTCTCTTGGCAGAAGTTTAAAGAATTCATGGTCACTCCCATGTCATAATGAGACATAGAGATGAGAGTCATGGAGATTTGACCACTAGAGTCGTTCCAGGCATACTAGGGCTCACTGAGGTGCCCCTAGGTCTCATCTTCATTCCAAACAACTGGAGGCACCAACTCTCAGGAGTGGTGTCCAGGATGAGCCAATACAACTTTGGAGAATATTTTAAACACAGGAATGCTGGCCCCTCTGCCTCTTTTCCCCAGTCTCCTAGTTCTCTTACCTTATAGTCTTCCACTAACCCTTCACAGATGTGGGAAGGGGCATTAGAAACTAGCTTGCATGCCTCTATTGACACATAGACCATACACTGCTGACCCCTGCCCCTTGCACTCACTCAGTCTCTTGGATGGTCTTTTTAATTTTTTGCTTCCAACTCCCACTGCTGGACCAATGATCTTTCCCTGTAAAGTAGCCCAGCTAGTCATTTAATCATTAAATCATGTCTGACTCTAAATGATTTCATGGGCAAAATCCATGTATAGTTTTCTTGGCAAAGATACTGGCATGTCTCCTGGCTAACCTTTCCCCTCCTCCACCCACCTTACCCCTTAGATCTTTCTCCATAAGGATAATATTAAGTAGAGCTAATACTCTTCCCAGGGATTGATTTGATTTCTGAGATGGAGGTGGGATGATATGAACACAAAAACCCAGGAGATCTGGATTCAGGTTTTGCATTTCCCACTAATTAGAGGCAGCTAGGTGCTTTTGGGAAGTTGTTTCTTTTATTTTTCTCAATGACCTCTGCCAGATACATGACCTCAAACATAGTTTATTTTCACTTTCAGGATTGCAGTTCCCTGTCTGTAGAATGAGGGTCTCTTAACTTTTACTATTCCCTGGACCCCTTTAGCTGTCTGGTGAAGTCTGTGGGCTCCTTTGCAGAATAATATTTTTAAATGCATAAAAATATATAGGATTACAAAAGACATTAATTATATTATAATACAATTATACACACACAAACATGATCACAGACTCCCAGGTTAAGAATTCCTGGTTTATTTACAATCTTCTGGGGTCCTTATTTCCTTTCAGTTAATTATTTTTTGTTAGGTCTAGAAAGAGGGAAGGCAAGGTCATGCATAACTATGTGGTTTACTCTGTCCTTAAGGCTAACTTTTGCAAGCTTCAGTTTAATTAAACAGACATTCACTTTGTGCCTGCTAATAATAGAAGATCTTGTATCTGGAGTTGGCTGAGGACAAAAATTGAACCCTCCATGCCCTCAAGGAGATTATCTCCTATGCTGTAGGATCAACCATGTACACATAGAAGTGATATAACTCCGCAGTGTGATGTGAAGGGAGAGAGAGAATGCTGCCCATTCTCGGGATGAAGGATGGGTTCCTGGTGGAGGTGGCATCTGGGCAGTGACCCGAAGAGATATGAAGGTTCTGAAAAGCAGAGATGAGGAAGGATGGAGGGCCAGGCAGAGTGGGCTGCTTATGCAAATGCTTGGAGACAGTAGATGGAATGTTGAATTCTGGCAACAGCTCAAGATGGTTGAGTTATGAGGGAGGTAATGTAAGATATGGCTGGAAAGGCAAGTAGGGAGCAGATTGTGGAGAG
>JAQQSW010011576.1:0-12725 GCA_028646575.1 Pseudocheirus occidentalis | reverse complement strand
TTGTGGACAAAAAGGATCAAAGCATGGAACAGGAGGAAGACAATCCAGTCAGAACTCCCACATCAAATGCTTGAAGACACTTGAAGAATGCCTAGAAGCTATACATCAACTGAGAAAGGACTTTGAAAACCAAATAAGAGAAGTGGAGGAAAATTGGGAAGAGAAATGAGAATGATGCGAGAAAATCATGAAAAGAGAGTCAATAGCCTGACTGAAGAAAACAACACTTTAAAGACTAGATTAACTCAAATGGAAAAAGAGGTCCAGAAAGCCAATGAGGAGAAGAATGCCTTAAAAAGTTGAATTTGCCAGACAGAAAAAGAATCTCAAAAGCATTCTGAAGAGAATAATTCCTTCAGAATTAGAGTGGAGCAAGTGGAAGCTAATGACTTTATGAGAAATTACTCTCTTCAAAATTATCAATGATGTCTTAATTGTCAAATAAAATTGTCAGATTTTCTCAGTCCTCATCTTCCTTAACTTCTATGCTGTGTTTGAACTCCCTTTCCTCCTGGATGCTTTCTTTTCTGAGTTTTGATGACACTGCTCTTTCTTGGTTTTCCCCCTGTCTGACTGTTCCTTTTCAGCCTCTTTTCCTGGCTCATCTTATCAGGTCCCCTGATTTCTCTTCTCTCTCTACCTTTTTAGTGACCTCATCAGCTCTCCTGGGTTTAATTGACAGCTCTATGCAGATGAATTCTAGATCTATATACCCAGCCCTAGCCTCTCTCCTGAGCTCCAGTTATGCATTTCCCGCTTCCTGTTGGACACTTTGTTTCCTATCGGACATTTCATAAGCCTAGGCAACTCACCATGTCTAAAACAGAACTCACTTTCTCCCTCAAAGTAATTTCCTTTCCAGACTTGCCTATTTCTGTTGAGAGCACTGACTGTTCTTTTAGGCACCAGGTATACAACATCATCTTTTATTCTGGACTCCTTGCTCTTCCTCACCCTCACATGATCCAATCAATTTCTAAATCTTTCTGCTATCCCCTCCTCTCTACTCAAGCAGTGATCACACCAGCCCAGGCTCTTATTACTTCTCACCTGGCCTATTGCAATAACCTTCTAATGGGGGCTGAGGTAGAACCTGCAGCCTCAAGGCCACATGTGGCTCTAAAGGTCCTCAAGTGTGTCCCTTTGACTGAATCCAAACTCCCCTTAATAAAAGGATTTGTTCTATAAAACTTGGACTCTGACAAAGGGCTGCAGTTGAGGACCTAGAGGGCCACATGTGGCCTTGAGGCTGCAGGTTCCCCCCCAAGTGATTGCCCAGCCTCAAGTTTCATCCCTTCCAAACTATCCTACACAGTCAAAATAGCACACTATCCTAGGTGAATATGGAGAAATTTCTCATCAATTGTCTAGTTTTTTGGAGATAAAATCTTTGGTCATGGTGTACATTTTCAAGTGTAGGTCTGACTGTGTCACCCTTCTACCCCCACCCCTCCAAACATTCAATGATCTCTATTATCAAATTGCATTTGTTATCATCAAATGCACACACCTTTGTTTGACTTTCAAAGCCCTTTATAATCTGGCCTTTAAAAAAGGCATAATATGCCTTTTAAACTTTTTATGTATCACTCCCCTTTGAGTATGGGCAACTAGGTGGTACAGTGGATAGAGTGCCAAGCCTGGAATCAGAAAGAACTGAATTCAAATTTTTCCTCTGGCGTTTACTAGATATGTGACCCTGGGTAAGTCACTTAATCCTGTTTGCCCCAGTTTCCTCATCTGTAAAATGAGCTGGAGAAGGAAATGGCAAACCACTCTAGTATCTTTGCCAAGAAAAACCCAAATGGGGTCATGAAGAGCTGGACGTAACTTAAACAACTGAACAACAACAGCAACCTACCCTTTGAATATTCTGGGGTTTAGGCAAACTGGCCTTATCGCTGCTCCTCACAAATAACATTCTATCTTTGTATTGTCACATTCCATGCCTATGGCTACAGGTTCCTCCTCCCCATCTGAATTTAGGGAGAAATTATCTTGGGACAACTGCCCTTTCTTTCTTTGTTAGAGAGGCACCCAACACTTATTAAGCTTTTCCTACTCTTCTCTGGAATTTTCACATTTTCATCTTGGTTCTTGCATTCAACTCTTTCGGACTTTGGGACTCAGAAAAGGGGAAAGAAAAGATTTCTAAAATCAGGGAGTCAGAAACATCCTAAGGAAGGTCCTATGAAGGAATTCTTCTCCCTGATGATCCAAGGGGACTCCCCAGGCCACTCTAGTCCATAGGCTGCCTTCTCTCTCCTGAATTGCCAGAAGTTCTTCAGGGCAGCAAACCTGTAGGGTCACCTGAAGTGTTAGCATTCAGGGGCCCAGTTCACTGGGCTGGTGTTGAGCTTCCCTCTCTACCTCTAGGCAGATGCAGAGCTTGGGCCCTTGGAGTTTTGTCCTTTCCCTGAAGAGTAGTGACATAATTTAATCTGCTCTGTGCCCCCCTCCATTCCTGCTTTTATTCTGGGGACCCCTCCAGACTCCAATTAATCATAGTTTCACATCCCACCCCACCTAGCTGTTCCTCTATCTTGTTATTGAGAGCAATGTAATCATACCATCACTTGTAAATTTCCCTGCTCTTGGGTAAATTTCCCACCATTGGGCATTTTTGCCTTCCTGGGACAAAGCCCATTCTCCTGCCCTAGTTGTGTTTCTGAAAATAATCACCTCTTTCTCTCCTCTGTGGAAATTTCAGAACCATCAGACTCCTCCAAGTATGGCACCTTTAGAACTGTGGCAACATTTTCTCAACTTGCTTCTCAGTGAGCCTTTAAGTTTTGCATAATTACATTCTTTTCATTCATCCAGGCTCTACTCCTGTCAGATTGTGGGAAAAATGTTGCACATATCCCTCCTGCTGCTCTAGTTAGAAGATAGTTGGTTTCTTTCCCTGCCCACCTCCCCCACCACGACGCTCTGTCCCTTTGCCACACTGAATTGCAACAGCGATTGCCACAGGACCTCCCTCCTTCCTTCCCTCCCTCAGCCTGCTGCTGCTGCTCAGGGTTCTCTGTACTCATCCTTCCTTATGCTTTCTCTCTGTCTTAATCAGCTGTGGTTTGTGGGAATCCATGATGTTTTCATTGTTTTGGAGACCAGGTTGGCTCAGGAGATGATGGAGCTCTCCCTGCTAGAGAAAAGAAAGGCTTTTGAGGTCCATGGCAGTTGGAAGTGACTGTCAAACCCAGAGGCAGGAGTGAGACTCAGAACCTGACCTATTTATGCCAAGGACACCAAGAAATGTGCTGAGGGACAACTGACTGAGGGCTCAGGGGACTCTGAATTGGGGATGGGGGTGGGGCAATGAATTTCCTGGCATGATTCAATTTGAGGCTTCAGTTTGTGGAATCTACTTACCTCCATTTCATGAAGCTCATTATAGGTTTAAGGGGGCCACCTCCAGTTCTCCTGATCTATATCTGGCCACTGGACCCAGATGGCTCTGGAGGAGAAAGTGAGGCTAGTAACCTTGTACAGCCCTTCTCACTTAAATTGAATTCACTTGCAAGTCATGGCATCATCTTCTTAATGTCACGGTCCTCTTCAAGAATGAAGGACTACAACAACAACAATTATAGACTTGAAATGTATTTTTTCTTTCCTTTAATTATGCCTTTAAAATTGTCAGAGTTATATAGTCTATGTAGGATTACTTGTATAGCCTATAACAGTCTATCCTGGATTGTTTGCCTTCTCATTTGGGGGTTGAGGGGGTCAGGGAAGAAGGAAGAAGAGAATTTGGAATTCAAAATTTTTTAAGGACAAATGTTGGAAATTGCTTTTACGTATAACTGGGGGACAAGTAAAATATTAAATTAAAAAAGGAAACACCCTCAAATAAATAAATGAAATGTCAAAGGCACTGTAGCATGGTGGGTAGATAGCCAGTATTGGAGTCAGGATGACTGTGGTTCAATCTCATCTCTAACACATCCTGGCTCTGGGAGCCCTGGCAAGTGTCAGTGTGCTTTGGGAACTCTCTGAAATTTTAAATTGCAGAAAAGAATACCAGATGTCCTTTGGTAGATGAAGTTCCCAATACCAATGAAATCACAGGGCTAGTCTGTATTTACCTATATCTCCATCATCTCCCTCTCTAGCTCTATCTATAGATACATACATATATACTTTGAGATTCACTGCTCATTTGATCAACTATCTTCCTTTACCTGATAGACTGACAGGCAAATATGCAAAGAAATAAATGATCCCAAGGGCATTAGCTAACTGCAGAGATACTGCTTTGTATCCTAATTAGCTTCGAGCTTGAAGCAAAGAATCTTCTGCCTCCTAGCCAAGGGTATGGAAAAGAAAAAGGCCATTTCATAAAGAAAAAAAAACAATGAAAATCCCTCTCCCAGTATCACTTCAGTTCCTTACATATTTGAGTAATTAGCCTTTTATGAAAGAAAATTGTTACAAAGATATTTTCCCGGGTTTGATGTTTTCTTTCTAATTTTGGCTGCATTAGTTTTGTTTGTGCAAAAGTGTTAAAATTTCATGAAATCAAAATTATCTATCTTACTTCCTCTAGTCTCCTATATCTCTTGTTTGGTCATAAACACCTCCATTATTTATAAATCTGACAGGTACATTTTCCCATGTTCCTCTAATTTATTTATGATAAATAACCCTTTATGTTTAAATAATTTATCCATCTTGACCTTATCTTGCTATACAATGTAAGAAGTTGGTCTTTGTCTTAGTTTTTGCCAAACTGCATTCCAGTTTTCCCCAGAAGTTTTGGTGAAATGGCAAGTTCTTACCCTAAAAGTTTGGATCTTTGGGTTTATCAACTGCTAGATGACTGTGGTTATTCACTACTGTCTATTGTGTACCTAATCTAATCCGTTGATCCATCACTCTATTTCTTAGCCAGTACCAGACTGTTTTGATGATTACCACTTTGTAATATAGTTTGAAATTTAGAACTGCTAGGCTGCCTTCCTTAACATTTTTCCCCCATTAGATTCCCTTAATATTTTTGACTTTTTTTGTTCTTCCAGATGAATTTTCTTGCTAACTTTTCTAGCTCTGTGAAATACTTTCTTTGTAGTTTGATTGGTATGGTATTGAATAAGTAAATTAAATTAGATAGAATTGTCCTTTTTATTATATTGGCTCAGCCTGCAAATGAGCAATTAATATTTCTCCAATTGTTTAGATCTGACTTTATTTGTGTGAAGTGTTTTGTAATTTTGTTCATATAATCCCTGGATTTGACTTAGCAGGTAGATTCCAAAGTATTTTATATTGTCTGCAGTTATTTTAAATGCAATTTCTCTTTCTTTTCGCTAGGTTTTACTGGTAATATACAGAAATGCTGACAATTTATGTGGATTTATTTTATATCCTGCTACTTTTTTAAAGTTGTTAATTGCTTCAATTAGTGTTTTGGTTGTTTCTCTAGGGCTCTCTAAGTATACTATTATATCATCTGCAAAAGGTGATAACTTGGTTTCCTCAAGGCCCATTTTTTATTCCTTCTTCTTATTTTGTTGTGATAGCTAGTATTTGTAGAAAAGTATTAAATAATAGTGGTGATAATGGACATCCTTGCTTAACTCCTGATCATATAGGTCATCTAATCCAACCCTAACATTTTACAAGTGGGAAAACTGAGGCCTAGAGATTGCTTAAGGCAACACCCACAGTATTAATGAGAGATCTGTTTTTAAAACTCAGGTCCTCTGATTCCAAATACAGTGTACTTTCTATTGCACCACAAATTTCTGTGAATTCAATATAAACTAAGTATGAATAGTTTGAAATTTACCATAGTATAGTTTAATAATGATAACTGGGAATGGGAAGTTGTTCTAGAATGGAGACAGTTGTAGTTCATCCAGCAGCTAGCAAAAGAAGATTTTATAAAGAGACTTATCTCTAGGAAGTGAAGGATATTGAATAAGGATATTATGCAAGTACACTATGCATTTATTTTACTGGGCACTCCTCTCCTGCCTTTGACTTGCCCATTGTGGTCTGCCAGCCAAGCATCAGAGTGAGGCTGGAGATCCTCATAACTATTTGTACTCAAGCTTCCAAGAAATAATGTCAAGGACATAAGGCTTTAGTTCCCTGAGCCAATTAAGTCTCAAGGATGATTGTAATACCTTTGAGGAAAAACTAGCTTAACTTGTATGGGGAGAAAGGAGATTAAGAAATTGCTCTTGTCACATGGATGTTGTATTTTTTTTCTTTTTTTCATGGGTAACCATGGCCAAAGTTTTATCTCCAATGATCAGCCTACTGGTTGATAAATCTCTCCAAATTTACCTAAGATGGTATGCTACTCTGACCATACTCAAAGCTCCTCTTGCCTGACAGAATCTACATTCTACTGAAATAGCCTTATAAAACTCAGTCACCTTTATGCCCTGATAAACCAGAGTGCTCGGTTGGTATTCAGACACTGTCAAGATAGCTAAGGACCTGCCTCCAGCAAATTGGATAGACCACACATATCTATGGAACAACATGGATCAAAGAAGTATAGATTGAGTGCTGGAAGGTATCTTAGAGGCACTCTTGTACAACCTTTCATACTTATAAACAAGTCCCAGGGAAACTGAGGTAGACCACTCAGGTAACATGTTACAGAACCAGGATTTGAATCTTGGTCTTCTGTGCTTTTTGCCCTAGCACCAAGCAGAGGGCTTATCAAGGTCACGATCTGCTTTCTTGCAGGGAGTACCATATCCATGAGCTTTCAAAGGTCAGTGAGATCACAAATCCATCTAATTAATTTGGGTGAACAATCAGAGTCACAGAAGGGAAGGCAGCAGTTAGACCTGTTGCCCAAGTAATGATTCCACCTTTTCCAGGGCTCTGAGGCAGAATTCCACTAAAGGACCAAGGCCACAAAGCCCCTATGTCTGCGGGGCAGATTTGGTCTAGTAGGTAGAAAGAAATGAGCCTCCCTTAAGTCTTCCTTGTGAGGGGAACACTAAGCTGGAATTGTTTGAATAATCCAGGGCCTTTCCCTACATTTAAGGCTATATACATTCCCACACTCCTTCATCTGGGATAGGGAGGGAGGGTGAGTGTATTCTTGTCTCTACCTTCATCCTCTTCACATCATTTAGACACCTCATGTATACTGACTATGTTCAGCCCCAGCCTTAGAAGTGAGGAATCCACTCTTCACGAGGCAAGACTAAGTCTAGCAGTCTTGATATCTGAAGATGCTCTGAAATTCCTCCCCAGAACTTAGGGAAATAACTGAGTGATAACCAAAAAAGCCTAATACTAATATTGCTATAAAGTTTACCTACTTAAAATGTCAGGCCAGGTTTAAGCATAGCATTAGCCCGCTGCTTGTATAAAAATAAATGTCATCAATTACAAACGACTCTTCCTTATTTATTTACTTGTTCATTTGCTTATTTGTTCATTTATTAATGTAATCTGTTGAAGCCTCGGCTTTTAAGTACCTTGTTAGCAACTGGTGTGTGTGTGTGTGTGTGTGTGTGTGTGTGTGTATACACACATACACAGATGTCTTTTTGGTAAGATTTGGACAGGTTACTTTGTGAGGGGACCTAAATCTCTGAAGACTCTGGGAGTTGTATTTCTTCCTAGCTCAAGATTGGAAGTGGAGCTCAGAGTTTTCCACCACAGTAGCAGCTTTTTAAATCTTTCTAAAGAAGGATGTGGAGGAAGACGGGAACAAGAGTTGACACCCAGTCTAAGCCTTGCCAGGGCTGCTATATGCACTCACGTACGCGTGGCGAAGCACACACATACACACACATGCATGCATGCATGCATACACAATAGACAGTTTAAACTGACAAGAATGCATTTTATTAAAAATAATCTATAAATTCAAGCTTTCTGATTATTCATAGTATCTTTTGCTCTAATTGATCTGGCTCAGTGAACTTTTGCTCTCTGTAGATAAAATAAACTAGCTGTAGTGGCACACACCTGTATTCCCTGCTCCCGGTGGGGATGGCTTGTTGAGGATATGGATCACTTGAATTCAGAAGTTCTAAGCTGTGAGAGACCTAAAGCCAATCAAGTGTCAGCACCACGTCTGGAAGAAATACTTTGAGTCCCCAAGGGTAGAGGGGAAAAGGGGATGTCACTACGCTTCCTAGGGAAGGGTAAACTAGCCTAGGTCCAAAAGGCAGAGCAGGTCAAAGTTCCCATGTTGACCAGAGTGGCCACTGAAGTCTGTACTTTGAGCCTTGGCAAGATAGGGAGATCCAGTCTTTTAAAACATTTACACACACACACACACACACACACACACACACAAATACACGTGTCTATGTGGCTGTATCTATATATTAACTAAACACATGCTTATCATATATATGTATCAAACTATATGTGTGTGCACATGTGTGTATAAATTTCCTAAACCTTGAGATCCCTCATTCATCCAGACTTCATCTAAAGCTTATGTAATAAACCTGAAACTTTTATTAGCTTCAAGGAGCTTAACTTGGCTTTGGCATGGAGGTCTGCTGTTTTAAACCATTTTTTTCCTTTGGTGACTGGTTTTGTTTTATATATATATATAAAACAAAACCAGTATATATATATACATATATATGTGTGTGTGTATTCATGTACATACACTAACATATATGTGTATATAAGCTGCATATTTATCAGGATATATACACATATTTAATATGTATTCAGATATATCTATTTTATATAGATATATAATATGCAGAATTAGATGCATATCTATGTATAAATAAAATATATGCATATTTAAAGCTAAGAAATTTGAGACTAATCATTCATGTATACACATATATAATATACATATAAACACATGTATACATATATGTGTGTGTACACACTATGTGTGTGTGTATAGTGTGTGTATGTATGTATGTATATGTAAAGTCAAATCAAGAACCTTGAGGCTAATTCAAGCTTCAGATTTATTACCAAGGTTTCATTACTTAGATGAAGACTGGGTGGATGAGAGATCTCAAGGTATTATGAAATGTGATTCTTTTGGATTCCCAGGAAATGAAAGATATGCTTCATTTGTAACACAGAAAACTAGAAATAGCATTGATGTTCAACGATTGAGGAAGGATTGAATAAATAATTGACTTAATGAAATATCATTAGGAGGGGCAGAGTCAGGATGGTAGAATAAGCTAGGAACTCAACTGAACTCTTCCAAAATCACCTCCAAATATATATGTAAAATAAAGCCTCAAAACAAATTCTGGAGTGGCAGAACAAAAAAAGGGGGGTAAAATAATTTCCCAATGCAAGAAAACTTAGAAAGTTGGCAAGAAAGGTGTATCATACTGGGGTGAAAAGGCAATGTAGTCAGTCTGTCACAGGCAGTATCCAGGCAAGTCAAAAGCAGATCACATCCTAACAAGTCAGCAGCAAGATCTTGAGCCCCAGAACAAGGCAGAAGTGAAGCCCTATGGCTCTAGTGCAAGTGAGGATCCCTGCCACAGGCCAGTTGTGAAGCTCCATGCTCCCCAGCACAAGAAGCTTGGAACAGTGCCCCCTGTACCCGAAGAGCAGAGCCCAGCTTTAACATATAAAGTTAAAAGTCATGAAACAGCCTGGGAAAATGAGCAAAAACAAAGACCAAAAAAAAAAAAAAAGAAGGTGAAGATAGAGAGTTACTATGGTGACAGGGAAGATCAAAATACAAAGTCAGAAGAGGACAACAGTATCAAAATGGCTACATGAGAAGCCTCAAAGAAAACTATAAATTGCTGTGAGGCCCAAAAAGATTTCTTGGAAGAGCCCAAAAAGGATTTAAACAATCAAATAAAAGAGAGAGAGAAGAAACACTGGGAAAAGAAATGAGAGTGGTTCCAGAGAATCATGAAAAAAAAGTCAACAGCTTGGTAAAGGAAACACAAAAAATGGCAAAAGATATACAAAAATACCCTGAATTAAACAACTCCTTAAAAAAGTACAATTAGTTAAATAAAAAAGGAGGTACAAAAGCTCACAGAAGAATTACTTAAAATTAGAGTTGGGGGGGGGGCAGAGTCAAGATTGTGGCATAGAAGCAGGAAAAATCCGCAGATCCCCCCATAACCACCTCAAACACCTAGAAAATATGACTAAACAAATTTTAGAGTTCCAGAACTCATAAAATGACAGAGAAACAAGGCTCCTGCTGAAGGTAGACCACCAGACAGATGGAAAGGTCTCATCCCAGTGTACTGGGAGCAGAGCCCAGCCCCATGTGATCTTAGCCCCAGGCTGTCTAGGAGAAGCTTCAGCTGGAGCTTTCAGGAGAGTGGATCACTGGCAGCTGTTGTGGTTTTCAGAACTACCAACTCATAAGAGCCAAGAATGAAGGGAAAAAGTCAGTGGAACTCGGCTAAATTTTGGGGAGAGGGTCCAGCCCCTGCCTCCAGAGTTAGAAGTAGTCAGAAGAAGCAGCCCTGCAGCCACCTACACATGGCTGCTTCAGAAGCTCCTGTCCTTCATATTGCAGGGGGCCAAGCAATCATTCAGAGGCTAAGTGCTCTTCCCCCGAGCTGCCTGGATTGGGATCACAGTTTGGGTAGTGGTCCTGAGGTGCATGACCAGTGAACCAAAGCTGGTGGGGGCTGTAGAGACAGCCTCCTAATAGCTCTGGCAGGTGTGAAAAACCCAGCAATTTGGGACAGGGCTCTCCTCTCTGAAAGCAGAGTTCTACAGAGCCCAAAAATCAAGTAACTGACTGGCAACATAAGCAGGCAAAGAAAGCTCAGCAATTTAACTTTAGATTCCTTTTTGGGGAATGAAAAGGATCAAACCATGGAATGGGAGGAAGACAACACAGTCAGAACTTCTACACCAAAAGTTTCTAAGAAAAATGTAGACTGATTACAAGCCATAGAAGAGTTTAAGAAGGATTTTGAAAACCAAATAAGAGAAGTGGAGAAAAATTGGGGAGAGAAATGAAAATGATGCAAGAAAATCATGACAAGAGAGTCAACAATCTGACTGAAGAAAATACACCTTAAAAACAGACTAACTCAAATGGCAAAAGAGGCCCAAAAAGCCAATGAGGAGAAGAATGCCTTAAAAAGTCAAATTTTCCAGATGGAAAAACAATCTCAAAAGCTTGCTGAAGAGAATAATTCCTTCAGAATTAGACTGGAGCAAATGGAAGCAAATGGCTTTATGAGAAATCCAGATACTATTAAACAGATCCAAACAAATGAAAAAATAGAAGGGAATGTGAAATATATCCCTGAAAAAAACCACTGACCTGGAAAATAGATCCAGGAGAGACAATTTAAAAATTATTTCATTACCTGAAAGCCATGATCAAAAAAAAAGAATTTGGAAAGCATCCTTCAAGAAATTCACAAGGAAAATTGCCCTGATATTTTAGAACCAGAGGGCAAAATAGAACTTGAAAGAATTCACCTCTTGAAAAAGATCCCAAAAAGATTCCAAAAAGAAAATTCCTAGGAATGTTAGAGCCAGGTTCCAGAGTTCCCAGATCAAGGAGAAAATATTACAAACTGCCAAGATGAAACAATTTGAATGCTATGGAAACACAATCAGGATAACCCAGGATCTAGCACCTACATTAAGAGACTGAAGGGCCTGGAATATGATATTCTGAAGATCAAGGGAGCTAGGATTAAAACCAAGAATCACCTACCCAGCAAAATTGAGTATAATGTTCCAGAGGAAAATATGGTCATTCAATGAGGTGGAGGACTTGCAAGCATTCTTGAGGAAAAAAGCGGAAATGAATAGAAAATTTAACATTCAAACACAAGAAGCCTGAGAAGATAATCACGGAAAAGCAATCATAAGGAACTTATCAAAGTTGAACTATTTACATGCCAACATGGAAAAATGAGAATTGTAACTTATGAAACTTTTCTCAGTGTGAGGATAAGTGAAGGGAATATAAATGTGTGTATGTATACATACACATATGTATATATAGAAGGGTATATATGCATATGGGAGTGTGTGTATATATGTGTACATAGACAGAGGGCACAGGATCAATTGAATAGGAAGGGATGATATTTTAAAAGGTAAAATTAAGAGGTGAGAGAGGAATAGAATGAGAGGAGACAGGGAGAGACACAATGGAGTCAATCATTTCATATAGAAGAGGCAAGGGATAACTGTTACAATGTAGGGAAAGAACAGGAAGGCAAAAAGAGAATAGATTAACCTTACTCTAATTGAATTTGGCTTAGGGAGGGAATGATATACACTCTAAAATGGGTATCTTGCCCTGCAGGAGAATAGGGGGAAGGGGATGAGAAGGGTAATGATGGAGGGGAGGGCAGGTTGGGGGGAGGGTTGTTAGAAGCACACACTTCTGTAAAGGGACTGGGACAAAGTAGAGAATAGAACAAGGGGAAGGCAGGATAGAAAGGAGGGAAATATTATCAGTGTTACACAGTAGGTCCATTGTGGAGATGTTCTGCATAACTACACATGTGCAGTCTGTATTGAATTGCTTGTCTTTACAGTGGGGGTGGGTGAAAAGGGAGGAAGGGAAAGAATCTAGAATTTAAAGGTCTAAAATCTTATGTTAAAAATGTATATATATATATATATATATATATATATAATTGTTATTATTAACATGCAACTGGGAAATAAGATATACAGTCACTGGGATAGGGAGATGCATCTTGCTCTACCAGAAAGTCAGAGGAGTGATGGGGGAGGATATAGGAGACAGCAGATTGGGGGAGGGGGTATACAATGGGATCATTGTTTTGGGG
>JAQQSW010011575.1:0-12725 GCA_028646575.1 Pseudocheirus occidentalis | reverse complement strand
ATTCTGTTGTACTTGTCTCTGTCTGTTTTATAGATCCGTGCAATCTCTGGCACTAAGGGCTCATCTGGGTTTGAATCACATAGCAGTGAACAAATGGATAAAAGAACTTTAGAAATAGTTAAAGCAGGAGACCACTGTGATCTTAGAATATCAAGACATATGCTGCCATTACTGTTTATGTTTGGATGATAAATTCTTGTTGTAAATGCAACCTTAAGTGGTTTGAAGGGGTAGTCTGTAGGGAAAAGAATTGTCAAAAAGAATACACCGCCTTGATATGGGCTGTCATTAGGTCCCATAATTGTGGCTTGCCAATGAAACATATCATCCCCAACTGGACCTGCAGAACACTGTGCTGGAGGATCACTGGCCAAATCACTAAGCTCCTTATTAATCCGTTTCAGCGCCACGGTGTGTGCTTCTTTCCGCCTGACTCCGCACTCTCTCGGTGGGCAGAAGAGTCCGGCCAAAAACTCTGATTATCCCGGGTGGCGGGGAGGGGTTGGGGGCAGGGAATCTCTCTTCTCACACTGGCTCCGCCCGACACAGGCGCAGAGAGGCCGGGGCCTCCCTCAAGCTGCGGCCTCGGCCTCCTCCGCACCCGGGAGCTGGTCCCTCCCCGGCCCTACGGGGCTCACGCGCACTACACAGCCACAAGATGTCCGCTCTGAGGGAACTACTGCCAGCTGCCACGCTCCGCCCCTCCCCCCCATAATTCTCTTGTATCACTCTCATTTCTTTTCCCAATTTTTCTTCCACCTCTTCTATATGATTTTAAAGCTCTTTGGGGTGCTTCCATGAATACTTCCTGGTCTTGAGACCACTTCCTGTTTTTCTTTGGGGTTGTGACCAGAAGTGTTTTGACATTGCTGTCCTGAATTTGTGTCTTCTTTTATGGGGGGAAGATAGGGCAATTGACCTTAAGTGACTTGCCCAAGGTCACATGGCTAACACGTTCTAAATGTCTGAGATCAAATTTGAACTCAAGTCCTCCAGATTCTAGGCTGATGCTGTATTCACTATGCCACCTAGCCACCCTGAATTTGTGTCTTTATATGCTGTAATGGCAATGGAATTTGAAGATATTCCCTCAATGGGCCTCACTTGGAGTTTAACAAGAGAAGCTTGCTTAGGGAAGGCTTGTTTTTCAGGAAGGCCCACCTTTTGTTACTTTATAATTAGGCACTGGGTCATGAAAGTTGTGATGTTCTCCCACCCTGGAGAAGGCTAAATATACTCCCTGAAGTAAGATTTTGCTTCAGAGCTCAATTACAGGAAGAGCTGTGTGATTTGGTCAGATGAGACCCTGGGTAGTCATTGAGGCCCCCTCCACCCCCTTCACCTTTGAACACCCAGATGTTGGTGATTCCGTCTCTGGTAATTAACATTGTATGGATGTAAAGATCAGACAACTAGAAGCTCTTTTGACTGATAAGTTAAATTTTACTATTTTCTCTGTTAGTATTTTTGGTCTGCTTGTAATTTCTGTTTGTGCTTTCTGAAGTTCAGGCTGCTGACTTTTTCCCTGAACTAAGTGAATGATATCTATGTTTGATTACAGTAAGATTATTAACCCCTTCTGAATTGCTTTCCTTTAGAAAAACGTATCAAAGAACCTATGCTAGCAGCCATCCTAGATATGTTAGGGTGCTTACTGATACATATACCCTGTCACCATAATAAATTTTTTGTTATGGTCAGATTCCTTTTTTAGTTGTTTTATTTTTTGTCACCATTTTTATCCTTTTTCCTTTCTTTTAAATTTCATCTCTGATTCAGGGTCTCAGGCTTCTTGTGCCAGGATCTGTAGGTTCTGGCTGTTTACATGTGTTACACTGATGTTGCCCAGAGGCCCATGGGAGATCTTTGTGTATGCACTGATGAGGTGGGGGGGAGGGGTGTTGGCACTGTTGGAGGCTATAGGGGTCTGGCACCTTAGCTAGTAATGACCCTGGCATGTGCTGAGGTTAGTGTGGTATTTCTGCATTTTCTCAGGTCTTCACTGAAATACATGGAAGTCAGGACAACAGATGTTGCCTTTTTGCCCAGGAATATGCTGAATCATTTGGCAGTTCTTGGAGTTGGAGTCTACCTATAGCCCTGGTTATACTGAGGCATGAGGGGTTCCTGGTGTTGGTATTTGTTTGCTCCACCACACTGGCATTCAGCATCTCCCACTGGTTTGCTTAGGTGGGGCTTGCTACTGGTTATCTGGGACATTTGCTGCCCTTGACTGTGCTCTCCTTTTACCTGAGTGAGACAGGTCTTTCCTGATGATATTCCAAATTTCTTGAGCTGAAATATTGTTTCACCCTGTCTTTTTACTGTTTCTCTTGTTCCAAAATTTGTTTGAGGTACTATTTTATGGTTGTTTGAAAGTGAATGTGAGAAAGTTACAGTGATTTACTGCTTACTCTGTCATCTTGGCTCCCCAAAAGTCATTGTATATGTTGTTCTTCTGATCCTGCTACTTTGCATCAGTTCAAAGAAAACTTCCAGCATTATGAACAATTTTTATTCATGATTTCAATCATCTTTGAATATGAAAAACAATACTGATATACAGTGACTCTCAGTGGGTTTTCCCTTGGCTTATCAGAAAGGTACATTCTCTTCTTTTTTATGCATCAAAGCCTGGCTTGTAAAATAGATCTTTTTCTCTCTCAAAATTGACAGATAAATATACTATGAAAGGAAGAAGCAGGGATATTGTTATAACAGGATCAAGACTTGTCCTCTAGGCTTAATGCCAAAGGCACAGTATGAGTTAATAAAGACATACTAGGATACAGAAGCCTTAGTACTGTTTGATTTCAGGCAACAATCATAGTTAACACTTTGGAACAACCATTCACAGTGTAATTGCTCTTCCTTTGACCTGCTTGGATCTGGGTCACAGTCTTAGGTGGCAGTCCTGGGGTGAAGAGCTTGTTGAAGCTGCAGAGGGGGAGTCCTCCTCACAATTGTGAATCAGTGGACCAGAATGGCAACATCAGTGTAAAACTCCAGAAATTTGGGACAATATTAAAGGCTCACATTACTCACAAGGTGTCATGTCCAGCCTCAGGATTAATAAGGAGGGAAACAGTCCTGTTCAAAAAAGGAAATGACACAATGAGGAAACTAATACAATAGTGCCCTACATTTGGTAATAGCAAAGTTGTCCCCCTCAGTGTTTCCCAGACATAAACATTCACCTACAGCAGTTCTCAGATCAAATTACCTTTGAGTATTTTGTGTCATTTCCTTCAAGTGGAGAATCAGTGACTTAATAACACTTCAGCATTTATTTCTGAAATAAAAACTCAAAACAAAATCAAATTACAACACCCCGAGATTTTACCTCAATAATACAATTTCATTAATCAGAGTTTAGGACTAAGAAAATATTGCTGTACTCAAGCAATAATAACCATTATTGTTAAACATACCAGTCTTACTGGTTTTGATCCATCCTGGAGAAGAAATGAAGTATTTAAAAATAAAGACTAATAACATTCTGGAGCTTCACACATACTGTGAATACATTATTTTTATCCAAGAACTCTAGAAAAATGATGATTACTATAAGCTTCTAGACTAGCAGAGATTCATATTTCCTATTTAACCCTCAAGGCAAAATAAAATCTTTGAATCTAGAAGTCTTTTGTAAATCTAATACATATTATTTATTAACAAATACAGTTGAGTAATGTTGATAAGTGACAGACAAATAATCTTTAAAAAACTCACTCTTTACTATAAACAAGCTCTTAAGTCTACACCAAAACTTCCTCACACACACACTTTTTGGCAAGAAGTATTTATAATGGAAGAAGGCATCCTAGTTTCTTAGTAAACCAATTCATTATTTTAGAATTTCACAACATTAAGCAAGTTCTTTCAGAGGGGTGATAAGATTTTATGACCTTCCCCAAGCAGATGGTCCCAAAACCTTGGCAAGTTTACAAATAAAAAGATTTTACAAGATCTCTTCTACCCTCTCTTTTCCCACAAAGTGAATAATTGTTATTCTTCCTTTTTAAATACACCAAATTAATAGAAATTTTTTTTAACCAACAGGAAAGTAGGAGACGAAGGAGATAATAGGATGGCAGTGCTTATAGAAAGAACATGGATTAGGAAAAGTAATAGTTAGAAGCAAAAAAATATTGTTGAGGAGGGAGAAGGTTAAAGGAAAGAAAGCCTAGTATAAAAATGGGGAAAGGGGAGAAATTAAGGTAGAAGGAAATACACAGTAATCATAAATGTGAAAAAATTCACAGCAAATTTCTCTGATAAAACTTCCCTTTGAAATTATATAGAGACCTAAGTTAAATTTGTAAAAATAAGAACTATTCCCCAAATGAGAAATGGTCAAAGGATACAAAGAGACATTTCTCGGTTAAAAGGAACCAAAGCTCATTATACTCATATGAAAAGATGTCTGAAATCACTATCCATTAGAGAAATTAAAATGAATTTTATTCTAAGGTACTATCTAACACATGTCAGATTGGCAATTGCTGATAGAAAAGGAAAATGACAAATATTGGAGGGGAATTAAGAAAATTGGGACAGTAATGCATTGTCCTTGTAGTTGCAAACTGATTCAATCATTCTGAAGAGCAATTTACAATCGTGAATCACACATACTCTTTGACCCAGCAATACCACTACAAGATCTCTACCCAAAAGAGATTTTTTTAAAAAGAAGGGCGGAGCCAAGATGGCAGAGTAAAATAAGGAAATTGTGTGATCTCCCACTCCAACCACCTCCAATACCTCTAAAAAATGACTCTAAACAAATTTTAGAGGTACAGATCCCACAAAGTGACAGAGAGAAACAAATCTCCAAATGAAGGCAGCCTGGTAGGTCAATGTAAAGGGTCTATCACACAACAGTTGGAGTGGAACACAGGTCCTCATGAGCTGTGACAGCCCAGACTCACAGCCCAGACTGGCCAGAACAGGCTTCAGGAGACTGATTCAGTGGTAGCTGTGGTGGTTTAGAGACTTCTCAACCAATAAATACCAAAGAGAAAGTAAAAGGTCAATGGGAAACTCTGTTGGAACTGGGTGAGAGAAAGGCAGGTCCGGCCTCTGCCCCCAGGGCACTAGAGGTGGTGGCTGCTGTAGGTGCTGCTGCATTGCTGCCTCCTGAGCTCCAGGACTACAGATTGTAGGGGGACCAAGAAACCATTTAGAGAGTAATTTCTTTTGCTTTGATCATCTTGGATCTGGTTCACAGATTTGGGTGTTGGTCATGGGGTGAAGATCTTGTTGAGGCTGCAGATAGGGAGTCCTCCTCACAATTTTGAGGCAGGAGGCCAGAATGACAAGAGCAGCACAAAACTCCAGAAATTTGGGACACAGTACTCTCCACTCTGGAAGCAGAGTTCTACTGTGGCAAAGAATTTAAAAGTCAAGTAATTGGCTGGCAATATGAGCAAACAAAGGAAGTGTAATCAAAATACAGGATCATTTTTCGGAGGCAAAGATGATCAAAATATAGAACCAGAAGAAGAGAGCAAAGTTAAAAATCCTGCATTAAATGCCCCCAAGAAAAGTATGAACTGGTCACAGGTCATGTAGGAGCAAAAGGAGGATTTAGAAAAATCAAGAGAAGTAGAAAAAAATTCAGAAGACAAGCGAGAATGATGCAAGAAAATCATGAAAAGTGAGTCAACAGGCTGCTAAAGGTGATCCCAAAGATACTGAAGACTAAAATATACTAACACAAATGGTAAAAGGCCCAATAAGCCAATGAAGAGAATGCCTTAAAAAGCAGAATTAAACCCCCACAACAACCAAATACCTAAAAAAATCTGACTCTAACCAAATTTTAGAGCTTGACAGAGAGAAACAAATCTCCTGCTGAAGGCAGCCTGGCAGGACTACAAGAAGGGTCCATTTTAGAGCACTGGGCGCCAAGCCCAGACCTGTGTCAGCTGAGCAACAGTTTTAGCCTGAGGGCAGGCCAGACTAGCTGAGGCCAGTACAGACCTAAGGAGAGAGAATCACCAGCAGCTGTCATGGTTTCAGAATTATCAATCCATAAATGCCAAAGAGCAAGTAAAAGGTCAGTGTGGAACTTTGTTAGAACTGGGGGTGGGGGAAACAAGAGCATGTCCCAGCCCCTCAACCCAGGGAGAGAAGTGGAGGAGGCATTGTGGCTGCCTTTCCTGGCTGCTTCCAGAGCTCCATCCCTGCAGATTGTAGGAGGACCAAGCAACCATTTAGAGGGCAATCTCTCTTGCTTTAACCTCTTTGGATTTGAATTGCTGTCTTATGTGGGGGTCCTGGGGTATGTGGCCAGTGGGGAAGAGCTTATGGGGGTTTCAGAGAGGGCACTCAATGAATAGCTCTGGCAATAGCAAAAACCCCAGTGATTTGGGACAAAGCTCTCCTCTCTGGAACTGGAGTTCTACCATGGAAAAGAGCTCAAAAGTCAAGTAATTGACTGGCACCATGAGCAAGCAGAGGAAGGAAAGCAAGTACAGCAATCAAACCTTAAATTTCTTTTTGGGGGGATGAAAAGGATCAAAGCATGGAATGGAAAGAAGGCAACATAGTCAGAACACCTGCATCAAAAGCTTCCAAGAAAAATATGAACTGGTTACAGACCACAGAGGAGCTCAAGAAGGGTTTTGCTTTTTTTTTTTTTTTTTTTTTTTTTTTTTTTTTTTTTTTGCTTTTTGGAGGGCAATTAGGGTTAAGTGACTTTCCCAATGTCACATGGCTAGTTTTTTGTGTAAAGTGTCTGAGGTCGGATTTGAACTCAGGTCCTCCTGATTCCAGGGCCAGCGCTCTATTCACTGTGCCACCTAGCCACCCCTAGCTCAAGAAGGGTTTTGAAAAGCAAGTAAGAGAAGCAGAGAAAAAATTGGGAAGAGAGATAAGAATGATACAAGAAAATCATGAAAAGAGAGTCAACAACCTGGCTGAAGAAAATAACACCTTAAAAAAATAGATTAATTCAAATTGCAAAAGAGGCCCAAAAAGCTGATGAGGAGAAGAATGCCATAAAAAGCCAAATTTTCCAGATAGAAAAGGCATTTCAAAAGGTCACTGAAGAGAATAATTCCTTCAAAATTAGATTGGAGCAAATAGAGGCTAATGACTACATGAGAAATCAAGATGCTATAAAACAGATCCAAACAAATGAAAAAAGGGAAGGTAATATGAAATATCTCACAGGAAAAATCACTGACCTCGAAAATAGATCCAGGAGAGATCATTTAAAAATTATTGAACTACCTGAAAGCCATGATAAAAAAAAGAACCTAGAAATCATGCTTCAAGAAATTCTCAATTGTTCTTTAAATGTTTGGTAGAATTCACTAGCAAAACCATCTGGCCCTGGAGATTTTTTCCAAGGGATTTCATTGATGGCTTGTTTAATTTCTTTTTCTGAGATGGGGTTATTTAAGTAGTTTACTTCTTCCTCAATTAGTCCCGGCAAATTGTATTTTTGGAAATACTCATCCATTTCACTAAGATTGTCAGATTTATATGCATACAACTGGGCAAAATAATTCTTAATTATTATTTTAATTTCTTCTTCATTGGAGGTAGATTCACCCTTTCCATTTTTTATACTCCTGATTTGGTTTTCTTCTTTTTTTTATCATATTGGCTAAAAGTCTATCAATTTCATTGGTTTTTTCATAATACCAAATCTTAGTTTCATTTATTAATTCAATAGTTTTCTTGAATTCAATTTTATTAATCACTCCTTTGGTTTTCATTATTTTTAATTTAGTATTTAATTGGAGATTTTCAATTTGTTCTTTTTCTAGCTTTTTCAGTTGCATGCCAAATTCATTGATCTTCATTTTCTCTAATGTATTCATGTATGCATTCAAGGATATAAAACTTCTCCTAAGAACTGCCTTTGCTGCATCTCACAAGTTTTGGTATGTTGTCTCATTATTGTCATTCTCTTGAATGGAGGTGCTGATTGTTTCTATAATTTCTTGTTTAAACCACTCATTCTTTAGTATTAAGTTATTTAGTTTCCAATGAGTTTTTTGTCTATCCTTCCATGGCCCTTTATTGCATATAATTTTTATTACATCATGATCTGAGAAGAATGAATTTGATATTTCCACCTTTCTGCAATGAATTGTGAGGTATTTATGCCCTATAAATGGTCAATTTTTTGTGAATGTACCATGTACTGCTGAGAAGAAGGTATATTCCTTTTTATCCCCATTCAATTTTCTCCAGAGGTCTACCATATCTATCTTCTCTAAAATTTTATTTACCTCCTTAACTTCTTTCTTGTTTATTTTGAAGTCAGATTTATCTATCTCAGAGACTTGGAGATTGAAGTCCCTCACTAGTAAAATTTTGGCATTGATTTCTTCCTCTACCATCCTTAATTTCTCCTTTAGGAATGTAGATGCTGTACTACTTGGTGCATAAATGTTTGGTAATGATATTGCCTCATTTTCGATGGTGCTTTTAGCAGGATATAGTTTCCTTCCTTGTCTCTTTTAATTAGATCTAATTTTGCTTTTGCTTTGTCTGAGATAAGGATTGCTACCCCTGCTTTTTTACTTTTGCTGAGGCATGATATATTTTACTCCAGCCTTTTACCTTTAGCCTGTGTGTATCCCCTTGTTTCAGATGTGTTTCTTATAAACAGCATATTATAGGATTATGGTTTTTAATCCATTCTGCTATCCACCTCCATTTTATGGGAGAGTTCATCCCATTCACATTCACAGTATTGTTACTATCTGTGTCTTTCCCTCCATCCTATTCCCTCACCTGTTTATGTTTTTATTTTTCCCCTTCTTCCTTCCCCTTCTTAAGAGTTTTCCTTTTGACCGCCACCTCCCTCAGTATTCCCTTCTTATCCACCCCCTCCCTTTTCCTACCCTTCTCCCTTACTACTTCTTCAGTCCCTGCTAAACCCCCCTGCCTTACTTGGCCCTTCCCCCCTCCTACTGCCTGTAGTATATGATGAATTTTATACTCAATTTTGTATATTATTTCTTTTTCGAATCATGGTTGATGGGAATAGATCTCATGCAGTGTTCCTCTCCCTCCCCTATTTCCCTCTATTATGATTATTTTTATGTCTCTTCTCAATAGAGTCCAATATTTAACTCATTGTATTATTCCCTCCTTGCACCAAAACCAGTGAAATGAAAGCTCATATAATGGTCACCTCCCTCCCTTCTTTCCCTCTACTATATTGTTTTTATGCTTCTTTGTGTAACATAATTTACCATTTTCTGCTTCCTTCTTTCCTCTTCTTCCATTGAAATCTCTTAACAATGATTTTTATCATCATTTTGCATAATTTATATCAACACTCTCTCTCTCTCTTTCTGTCTCTATCAATTTATCTATCTATCTATCTATCTATCTATCTATCTATCTATCTATCTATATCCCTTTTAGATGCCATAGGTATAGAGTTCATGTTATTAACAGGTATGAGCTTCCCATATAGGGATGGAAACAGTATACTCTTATTAAATAACAAATTATGTGTGTATATGTGTGTGCATTTTTTCCCTTATTCACCTTTCTATGTCTCTCTTGGATCTTGTCAGTGGAGGTTGAATTTTCCATTGAGCTCTAACTTTTCCATCAGGAAGGTCCAGAATTCTGGTATGTCACAGAATGTTGATCTTCTTGCCTGGTAGATTATGCTCAGTCTCACTGGATAGGTGATCTTTGGTTGTAGCCCAAGCTCATTTGCTTTGTGAAAAATCATATTACAGTTCCTCTGATCTTTCAAAGTTGAGGCTGCCAGATCCTGTGTGGTCCTCACTGTGGCCCCACAATATCTGAATTGTTTCTTTCTTGCTGCTTGTAGTATTTTCTCCTTTAGCTGATAGTTCTGGAGTTTGGCCACAATGTTTTGTGGACTTTTAAATTTGGGATCTCGTTCAGGAGGTGTCCAGTGGATTCTCCTGATTTCTATTTTACCCTCTCATTCTAGGATCTTAAGACAGTTTTCCTTGATGAGCTCTTGGAAGATATTGTCCAGACTCATTTTTTCATCATGATTTTATTTATTATTCACCAATGATTTTCAGATTGTTTTTCCTGGATTTGTTTTCCAAGTCAGTTTTTTTTCCATCGAGATATTTTTAACTCTTTTTTCTAATTTTTCAGTCTTGATGTTTTATTTGACTGATTCTTGGTTCCTCAAAGAGTCATTGTTGGTGAAGCTGTGAACTAATACAACAATTCTGGAGAGCAATCTGGAACTATGCCAAAGGGGCTATAAATAACTTCATACCCTTTGACCCAGTAATACCATTTCTGGGATTGTATCCCAAAGAGATCATAGAAGTTAGAGGAAAATCCATATGTACAAAAATATTTGTTGCAGCTCTCTTTGTGGTGGCAAAAACTGGAAATTAAGGGGATGCACATCAATTGGGGAATAGCTAAACAAGTTGTGATATATTAATGTAATGGAATACTATTGTGCTTTAAGAAATGGGGAGGAGGTGGACTTCATATTTACGTGGAAAGTCTTATACAAACTGATGCTAAGTGAGAAGAGCAGAACCAAGAAAAATTTGTACACAATCACAGACACATCATATGTGTGATGACCAACCTTGATAAACTGGACTCTTCTCAGCAACACACAGTTATAAGACAACTCTACAAGTCTCAGGATGGAAGGAGATACCTACATTCAGAGAAAGATCTAGAAAGCACAGAGTTTAAATGGAGACTGAAGCAATATACATGCTGTCATTCTTTTCCATGTTTGGATTTGTTTCTTTTTACCGATTGATCAATCCATTGGTTAGAACCCTTCTATAAAACCAGACTGATGATGTCCAATGTGAAAGTATTTGCAGATCCTATACTTGACTGAATGCCACCATGGCAGGGGATGGGGGCAGGGAGAAGAGAGCAGAGAAAATTTGAAAGTCATGGGACTCTGGAACTGAATCTTGTAAACTAAAAGTAAATAAACAAATAATTTAAAAAATATATATTCTAAAGGAAAATTGCTCAGATATTTTAGAACCAGAGGGCAAAATAGAACTTGAAAAAATTCACTGACCACCTCTTGACAAAGATCCCCAAAAGAAAACTCCTAAGAATATTATAGCCAAATTTCAGAGTTCCCAGGACAAGGAGAAAATATTAAAAGCAGCCAAGAAGAAACAATTTTAATACTGAGGCCACGCAATCAGGACAACACAAAATCTAGCAGCTTCTACAAGAATGGATTAAAGGGCTTCAAATATGATATTCTGGAGGTCAAGGAAGCTAGGATTAAAACCAAGAATCACCTACCCAACAAAACTTTGTATACTGTTTCAGGGGAAAATGTGGTCAATCAATGAGGTGGAGGACTTTCTGTCATTCTTGATGAAAAAAACAGAGTTGAGTAGAAAATCTGATGTTCAGAAACAAAAAGCAAGAGAAGCATGAGAAGGTAAAAAGGGAAATCATAAGTGATTATTAAGATTGAACTATTTACATGGCTATATGGAAAAATGATAACTGTAACCTATGAAACTTTTCTCAGTATGAGGATAGTTGAAGGGAATATAAATGTGTGTATGTGTATATATTTATGTATATGTATATATCTGTACATATATGAGTATGTATGTTTATAGGAGGGTATATGTGCACATAAATACATATGTGAGTGCATGGATATATGTGTACATGTGTACACAGACAAAGGGCGCAGGATCAGTTGCATAGGAAGGGATAATATCTAAAAAGTAAAATTAAGACGTGAGAGAGGAATATAATGAAAGGAGATAGGGAAATATAGAATAGGGTATATTATCTCATATATAAAAGGCAAGAGAAAACTGTTACAATGGAGGGGAAGAACAGGAAGTCAAGGGGGAATGGGACAACCATACTCTCACTGAATTTGGCTTAAGGAAGAAACAACATACACAATTAATTGAGTATCTTACACTACAGGAAACTAAGGGGAATGGGATAAGAGGGTGGATGATAGATGGGAGGGCAGATTGTAGGGGAAAGGGTACTTAGAAGCACACACTTTTGAAAAGGAACAGGGTCAAAGTAGAAAACAGAACAAGTGGGGCGCAGGATAGGATGAAGGGAAATATAGTAAGTCTTTCACAATATATCCACTATGGAAATGTTCTGTGTAATTACACATGTACAACCCATATTGAATTGCTTATCTTAACAGTAAGGGTGGGTAACAAGGGAAGAAGGGAAATAATCTGGAATTCATAATTTTAAAATCAAATGTTTACAGATTGGCTAAGATGACAAAATGGGAAAATGACAAGTGCTACAGAGGATGTGGAAAAATTAGAACTCTAATGCATTGTTGGTGGAGCTGTGAACTGATACAACCATTCTGGAGGGCAATCTGAAACTATGCCCAAAGGGCTATAAATAATTGCATACCCTTTGACCCAGTAATACCACTTTTGGGGTTGTATACCAAAGAAATCATGGAAGTGGGAAAAGGACCCATATGTACAAAAATATTTATTGCAGCTCTCTTTGTGGTGGCAAAAAACTGGAAATTTAGGGGATGCCCATCAATTGGGGAATGGATGAGCAAGTTATGGTATATGAATGTAATGGAATACTATTGTGCTATAAGAAATGGGAAGGAGATGGACTTCATAATTACCTGGAAAGGCTTATACAAATTGATGCTAAGTGAGAAGAACAGAACCAGGAAAAATTTGTACACAGTCACAGATACATCATATGTGTGACGACCAACCCTGATAAACTGGACT
>JAQQSW010011574.1:0-12725 GCA_028646575.1 Pseudocheirus occidentalis | reverse complement strand
AATCCGGGAGTATCACAAAGGGTCTTAGACACGACTGAGACTGTCGACGTGGACTGAGCTAGGTGACTCGGGAAGTTAACAGTCCTGCAGGCCCGGGCAATGAGCTACAGGATAACAGTCAAGTCACAACTTCTCAGCATTTCAGGATCCTCGGTAATATCTGCATCACCTACCCTTGTGAAGTACTAAAAGGAAAGCACATTGTAAACATGAAAGCCCCATATAAATGGGACCTGTTAATATTAGCAAAGTGGGGAGAGAATAAGCATTCATGTAGCACTTGCCCCGTGCCGGACACTGTGCAACTATTATTTCATTTCATCCAACTTACAAAGGACCTATTATGACTACCTGTCATGACATGAACTTCAAAAAGCTAGAAGGCTTTGTTTAATGGACAGGAACATATCAGCTACAGCAGCATTTCTGGCTTTTGTCAAATAAAACAGGAATTAGCTTTAGAAACTTAGACCTATACCACATACCTTGTACATAAGGAGACAACATCATTAGCTAAGAATAAACAAAGTGCCTCTGTTCAATTATTGTAGAATTTAGAACTGTTTTTAGTTCATGGGTTAATATATACATATGTGCACTGTACATGCGTGTGGGCACTCATGCGCACCCACACCCACACAAACACACACCATGACTGTTTGAACCTTCAAAAACTGCATCAAAAGTCCTTCACACCGGCCCAGCACAACACCATCCAAACCTAATTCTCAGGCAGAGCAGAAATAAGCAATGCAGCTAAGCACTCATCTACAACTCCTCCAATCAGATCTATTAAATGCACCAGGCCAAATCCTGATGGAAAAATCCAGAAAGTCAGAGTGAGTCCTTTGTCCGGCACAGGCTGGCACAGGAAGATAGGCAGAGGTGTGCAGATATGGAAGATGGGGTTAGGCAGCAGCATATAGCAAAGTACAAAAACTCCAGTGCCCAGCATACCAACACAAAACGAAGTCCCAAGAGCAACAGATGCCAACTGGCAGCTTTGTGAATGACCACACAGCCCTGGGTCACAGATCTAGGGCAGAGTGAGAAGAGAACATGTACATAGCAGGGCATTATGAGGTTGGGAAGACCTGGTAGTAAACAGATAAAGGAGGAAGTCCAGAGTAGTATAGGTAATATGGTTCAGACCCCCAAACTCCGAATACAGTCTCACTTCCAGATCTAGTCTAGCCTGCAAAGAATAATCAAGGCAGGAAACCCATACCAAGGAAGAGCCTACAATTCTGTGACACTGAAACAGCAGAGTTTTCTAGTCAGCTGATAAATCTAGCAGCATAGCTACTATTGTTTAAACCCAAACACAGCTCTGAAACTTGCTGGGCTGAGACCAGGGGGCAAGCAAGTAGACTTTACCCTGGATCAGATACCTTTCAAAGCAATCAACATTTGAAGAGTCAATCTGTGAGTAACAGTAGCTGCCTGCCTAACCCTGTAGGAGGCTTGTTCCAGCTGGGCAAAGCTGCCTCCTTCTCTTCCTCTATCCACATGGGGAGATATACACTTACATGTGGGTGCTCTGTCTAAAGGAATATAAACTTCCAATTGATTATACTCCAAAAAGTATCTTGGGGCTTGGAGGCTAGATTTTTTTCTTCCTTATTTATTGTATCATTGTTTTTTGTTTTTTAATGGAACAATTAACTCTTGTAATGTAATTTTAATTTGTGATTTCTTGAACTATAGCTCTGGAAAACCAGGCTTTGATAAAATCCACTGAGATTCAAATGGAGCTACTAGACTATGGTTTTAAACCCAAAGCACTCTGAAATTCGCAGACTGGCCAATAACAGGTCCCAGCCCAAGCCTCATTTGTTCATTGTTTGGGTTTTTATTGTTTGGGTTTCTATGGCTCTGAGTTAGTGTAAATAGTAATTTTTTTCTGTTTTGGCCAGAAACTTTGAGGGTCTTCTCTCTGACTTCTTTCATGAAGGCAAGTAGGCCATCTTCTACCTCAGTTCTCACCTAGCCTAAACTGAGACCTAGTCATCCTGTCTTGCCTACGTCCTGCCACTGGACTCCTTTGACTCTGGAGAACAGAGTGGGGCTTAAGACTTTTCATGGCTCTTCCTCCAAATCTAACTCACTTGCAAGTCACTGCTGATGTTGATGAAGGAGGAACAATAACAAACAACAAAGCAACGACCAAAGAGCTGATATGGAACAAGAAAAACATCTATACGAGAAACTTAAAACTGATTGGGTTTTTTTTCTGTTGCCTAAGGATATTAAGAGCACATATGCATACTTTGTGAAATGATAATCAACTGAGAAGCAATCTGACATCCTTCTGTTTAACATCTACTGAAAAATCTATTTTAATTTTAGAATGTAAGACAATACTGACATTCTAAATTTCATGTTATTACTTATTTAACATCTCCATAAAAAAGAACAAGAAAACCATTTGATAGTCCAAAGTACTAACATCAAAAGATTTATGTTCCATGAATCATACTATCTCAACATCCAACTCAAAATCTGAATGGGATGCTACATAGTACCACTAATACCTGAAAATGTGGTAGGAACTCCCCAGATGGGTGACCAGGGAGCTTGAAAAGCATACACATTGTCTCCTTCTGAAATGGCATTCAAGTCCTCTTCATCAAAGAAAGACCGCTGAAATCCACTGGGGGACAACTCTACCAGAACCACCTGGAATGGAGAAAATTGTTTCTTTTCATTTTTAAAGTTGTAGCCAACACAGCAAAGTAAAAAAATGACAATGTAATCTCCCTTTTTCCAAAATCAGGAGGTATAGCCAAAGTCCTCATTCTCTCCAAGTCTCTCACTGGGCATGTGAATATGATTTTCACTTTTTCTATTTCCTCCCTCCAGTTCTGAAATGATCATCACAGAAATATACAGAAAAAAACCCTAAACATGTAATAGTTATTTTAAATAGCACTGCATAAGACATAAATCTAAAATTCTTTCTTCCAGACTGAAGAAAATAGCATGAATACCCTAGAAAAGACATAGTGAGCTAATTACAAAAAACAACCCTATTTTTTCAACTATCCTAGGTTCATTCCATTCTGGGGATGACACACTTGATGCAGAATCCCTGGTTCAGAAAGGAGGTATTATGGTGAAATCTGTTTAGGGGAGAGGAATTGGATCTGAATTCTGTTCTCATGCTGGGATGAAGAATATTTTTACAAAGAAAGCAACAGGACATTAGGAGGCCAGAGAATATAAGTTCTGGTCATCTTCTACCCATTTTTTCTAATCACTCAGGTTCATAATCTGTCATATCTGATTCTTTATTCCTCCCCTCCCCTCCACTAAATTGTCAAGTCTATTAATCCAACCTTCTCACCATCTCTCATTATTATCCCTTTCTCACACCACAATTACCCTCATTAGGCCTTCATCATTTCTCAGGCAGACACTTGCAGTAGCGTCCCCTGAATTCTCTCTGGATTTAGGCTCTCTTCTTTCTAAATCACTATCCACACAATTACCAAATGTTCCTATGGCATAAGTCTTTCTAGTCACTCCCTGCTTAAGAAATGTTAGTGGTTTTCCATTTCTTCTGAGATAAAACAAGAATTACTCTATTTAGCACTGAAAGAGCTTCACAGCTACAGTCTATCATTCCAGGCTAATCATGCGACTTCTTTTCATACCTATATTCCAGTCAGACTGATCTACTTGCTGTGCTCTGTCCAAAACATTCCATCTCCTTGCAAAGGCTATGCCCTTGCCTGGAAGGTTCTTTCTTCTTTTCTTTGTTTCTTGGGATTCTTAGCTCCTTTCAAGGCTCAGATCAAGTGCCACCTCCTTCAAGAAACCTCTCATATTTTTCCTAATTGTCAACCTCCATTGAAATAAATTTGTATTTATTTTGTCACCTGCATTTGATCATTTATGAACACATTACATTGCACTAATAGATTCTAAGCTCCTTGAGGACAAAAACTGTCTCACTTTTGTATTAGTACCCTAGCACCCCACACATTTAGCCAATAGGTGATACTTATTAAATGCTTGTTAACTGATTTGAAGATTATTCATTATTCAAAAGAAGCAAGACAGGAAAAAGCCAAAGTAAGATGACCTGGCATGTTAACATAATACAAGTTAGGAAATCTGGAAACCAGAGTAGGGAAACATAATGGAGAACATCTGCACAAAGATCAACAGAAGTAAAAACAAATACATTAACACAATATAGTAAAGGCAGTAAAAGGTTACATGGACTGAGGAGCTGTCATGTGAATGAGGAATTAGATTTCTTTTGCTCAACCTCTGAGTAATATGGGTGGAAATTGCCAACTAGCAAAATGAGACTTTATTTGAAGAAAACATTTCTAACAATTAGAGCTATACAAAATGGCATGAGTTACCCAGGGAAATCATTGTTTCAAAGTTAGGAGAAACCTGAAAGGCCAACTAGTTCAATCTCCTCATTTTGTTTTAGAGGTCCAAATGTAGACTGGATAGCTACTTTTTGGGAGTGATATAGAAGACATTCTTATTCAAGCATGGGTTGGACTTATGAAGGTTTCTTCCAACTCTGGATTTCTGTGATCATGCAAGATGATGGAAGTGAAAGCATCACTTCTGTTGAGTTATTTTTATCTTGGATTTTCAGTGTAAATACAACAAAATATTTTTCCAAAAATGCAACTCAAATTTCACTACTAAAAATGTTTAGCTATCAGTAGGATATAGTATGAAAGCTTTTTCAGAATAAAAAGCAGAGTCATGGTAAAGAAAATTATGATCCTATTATATCCTACAGAACCTAAATGCTGGAAAAATTTAGGAGCTAACATAAAGATAATAATGCTAATATTTCCAACCACGAATAAAAAATTCTTTGGGGGCGGTTAGGTGGTACAGTGAATAGAGCACCGGGGGTTGAGTCAGGAGGACCTGAATTCAAATCCAGCCTCAGACACTTAACACTTACTAGCCAAGCGACCTTGGGCAAGTCACTTAACCCCAACTGCCCTGCCTTGCCCCCTCCAAAAAGCAAAAAAAAAAAAAAACCCAACCAACCAAATAAATAATTATTTGAATGAATCTTTTCATAGAAGGATTCAAAGTAGTTCCATCACTAAATTATATGCACAGGCTTCAGTTCCCTGGAGCATCCATTTCTTTCACAAGACATCATTTCACATCTTGAATCTCAAAAGGAAAAATAAAAAAACTAAGTATCAAATGGCCTAGAAATAGAGTAGATTATACAAATGAATTTACCAATACAAATTCAAATAGAAAAGAAAATAAGATAGGCTTTCCAATCTTAAGTTGAACAACACAAAGTGCTTTGAGTCCATCCTTCCTTCTTTCTTTCATTACTCTCTTTCTTCCCATGAAAATACAGAAAAGAGAGAGTATCCAGAAGGAGCCAATAGGTAACAGTGTCAAATGCTACAAAAGGGTCACAATCCTTTGAACACAGAACACTTTGAATCACAGAATTTGAGTTAGAAGGGAGCTTGGATGTCATGTTGCCCAATTCCCACACAAGAGGAAGGTGCCCAACAAGAGGTCATTTAACTCCTGTCTGAAGACTTCTATAGAGGGGGATTATATCACCCCTTTAAACACGCTATTCTATTTTTGGACAGATCTAAACATTAAGGCTTTTCTCTCTGGACTTGGCAGTCATGACTCAGCTGACTTCTCACCCTGTAACATCCCTTCCACATGCTGACCTCATTCTGCAACGCTGAGCCCTCCTAGGGCATTCATTTTAGAGATGGAACCAGGTTGGCCAGGCATCCTTTCTTCACACCTGTGCTTCTGACTCTCCAGAGTTGCTGCTAAGCTCCCAAGTATGTACCTTTCCCTTTCCCCCCTTTTAGTCCTCTTTTGCATATAAGTCTTTCCCCATTAGAATGTAATCTTCCTTGTTGAGGGCAAAAACTCTTCACTTCCATTTGCAACCCCAGTATTTGACAGAGTTCCTAGCACATTGCAAACACTTAACAAACATGTGTCACCTTCCTGTTTGCCTCCTAAACAACTCTATTTAAAGTTGGAGTTCTGTTCTTTTACTAATTCTTATTTCCAAGAAATGTGTAGTATTTTCAAATTTTCTCATGAGCTAGGAAACACACATCTGCTATTCTTAACTACAGAAGAGTAGGGAAAAATCAAAGAGGGGAAGTGATTTGTTAAAATTTTCAAAAAGTCAGTAGTATAACTGGATAGCTCCTACAGATAAAGTACTTTACAATTTCCAACCATCTGTTATGGGGAATCTGAAGATCTTCCCTGCCCCTAGACCCTCTGATAGGCTTAAGTGACTCTGAGAACCTTCCCCGATTTTAAAATATACTCTGCCCCTTAACAGGCTGAATGTGGTCACATGGAGCCTGTGGCCTGATGTGAGTTTCTGCTTTGGAGTTCACTTTGGAAAGAGTTGTATGATTTGGCCAGACGAAACTCTGGACAGCCACTGAGGTGACTTTGAAAACCCAGGTGTTGGTGCTTCCCTCTCTGGTAACTAACTAGGTATGGATGGAATGGTCAGACAGCTGGAATCCCTGTCTGCTGATCTGTTTCTTTGTCTGCTTGTAACTTCAGTTTGTATTCTCTGAAGTTCAGGGTGCTAACGTTTTCCCCTGAACTAAGTAAATGATATAGGTTTGATTGATTAAAGTAAGACTGTTAACCCATTTTGAGTTGCTTTCCTTTAGAAAAGCAGATCTAAGAACCTGTGCTAGCAGCCATCCTGGGCATGCTAGGATGTTTGCTGATACACCATCCTATGATGTAAATAACCCAAGTATTATCACCACCATTTTACCAAAGTCAAAACCAAGGCTCAGAGAGGCCAAATGATTTGGTCTACCATACCGCCAAAATGTGGCAGAAATAGAACTCCAACCCAAGTCTTATATATATGTTCTTTCTACTATGTAAAGCAGCCTCTCAAAATATTTTTTTAATCTTAATTGCTAAACCGGAATATCTCTTACTACTACCTACCTACTCTTCCATAATCATTTTATTAACACAAGATTCACATATGATTTCTATGCCAATGAGGAAAGAATCTGACTTCATACACTTCTTAAGATGAAAGTTACATTCCCTTCTAGTCAAACTACTGAGTCCAGAGACAAAAACTATACATGGTCAGATCATGGTACATGCAAATGAAATAATAATTGATGAGTGAGACAACTACCATTATTTAGCTTAATCAATCTAGACTGCTAAGCTAAACATCTTCTATTACTTTGGAAGTCAGTATCTATTAAATTTAATTCCATCAAACCTCATTAGCTGTTATTTTGCCTTCTTCTGCTACCATCTTTCTCAGAGTAGCCACTGTGCTGAAAAGTGGCACTGCCAAACCAATCCGCAAGAACCTCTGACTCTTGGACTGGAAGACCAATGTGACATTTAAGGATCTGGAAAACAGAAAGAACATATTTCTGGAAAGACTGAAATGAGCGGCATTTAAGAGGTTAATTTCTGCTTCTGTACTTTGAAATACACTCAAAAGTCACAATTTTACAAGGACACATTTTGGAGGTTTCTGCTTCACACCAGGAGCAGAGATTTAAAAATCAAAAAATTAAAATGTTCATTTTTTTTCAATTAACAAGCATTTTTTTCTCCCTCACAACTTCCCCCATTCACTAAAACAAAGAAAAAAAAAGTGAGAAATGAGAAGAGAGAAAAAAGCAAGAAAAAACAATCAAAGAAAATATAAGAAAGAATCACTGCATCATTTAAAGTATAGTCAAGTAAAACTAAATTCCCACATTGGTCATATCCAAAAACTTGTTTCTCATTCTGCATATTAGTCCATCATCTCTGTGCCATAAGATGACCATGTTCTTCTTCATTAGTCCTCTGAGATCATGGAGGATTATTTCATAACCAGAATTCTTAGGTCTTTCAGAATTGTTTGTTTTTATAATATTGATACAATAGTATAAATTATTCTGAATGCAGATTGAAGCATATTATTTACTCTCTTTTTGTTTGTTTCTTCTTTCTCATGGTTTCTCCCATTGATCCTAATTTTTCTTTACAACACGACTTATGGGAAAATAGGTTTAATATGAATATATATGTAGAGTCTATATCAAATTGCAGGCTGTTGTAGAGTGGAGGAAGGGGAGAAATGGAGAGAAAATTTGGAACTCAAAAGCTTATGGAAGTTGTGTTAAAAAAAAAAAAGAGCAAACGCTATGACCATGGAGTTATCTTGAAAAAACTCTATTAGTCTTTGCCCTGCTTTTTTCTGTACCCCAAGGCCAAACTTGCCTGTCAATCCAATGTTTTGATTTCCTACTTTAGCATTCCAATCTCCTAGGATGAATGTAATATCTTTTTTTGGTATTATTTCTAGAAGATGTATGTCTTCACAGAACTGGTCATAGTTAATTGAAAGAACTTCAAAGGCCATGTTCCAGTAGAGAAGAGGATTTCTTCAACTGAAGAGTGATGAGGATCAACAGTCAAGCAGTGGGCAGAGAAGCAGTTTAGGGTAGTGCCAATGTTCCTGAATGGACCACTGAAACAATGTGTTTCAAGGATATTTTAAAGAAGAGAGAACTTTCAGCTAAGTGAGTCAGAGAAAGGATCTTCATAAAGGATGCAGCATCTGAACTGGGTCAAAAAGAAAAAGGATGGAGAGAAAGAGACATAAGGCCAAAAATTTTCCCAAGAAGAGTTAGGTTTAAAATTGGGTTAATTGGTTGGGATCTGAAATTCACATACCTGGTCTGACATGATGGAATTGGTAGTGACACACAAAGGAAAGGATCAAAGGTATTGCTCTGTTTTTGGCAGTGAGGACAGGTCAATGAAGACCTGTAACAAAAAAGATTAAATTTAAGACTACTTGTTAATGTATGACAAAAGAGCTTTTTCATAATTTGTACAAATTTACAAATTACAGTTGCATATAGACACATTTCCCCTACCTTGTTAGTAAAATTAAATACTATTCTACTGACTGCTAATCAGCAGGTGAAACTGAAAAATAAGGGTCCTACCACCTCCAACAGTATAGCTTACATAATACTGGTCAGATGGATTTTAATGTGTCAAAAGAATGGGATCACAGATCTAGAGGCCTCATTAGACCTCACAGGCCACATTAAGTACTAACTCCTCATCTTATAGATGAAGAAACAGAAATCCAATGAAGTAATATGACTTTCCCAAGGTCATATAGGTAGTATCAAATGGGATTTAAACCCTCTCTCCACTGTTTTCATAGTAGCATGTGGTGTTTCCCTGTCCTTGAGGAAGGCACTCTATTTTAAAATAATATATACTGTCACTTAAATTTCTACTAATTTCATTGCCTTATTTCTAGTTATGTTCCACTGGGGGGGAAAAAATTACCTGAAAATGAATCACTGCATGTGTCAGCATAATGAACCAGGCTAAACCCTAGAAATCATCCAGTCTAACCCATTCATGTTCTAATTGAAGAGACTGAAGTTCAGAGAAAGAAGTTACTCACCCAGATCACAAGAGTATTAAGCAAAACTGAGATTTGTGAATCCATGTCTTCTGATTCAAAAGATAGTACTTTTCCTACCATATCACATTGCCTTTTCTGCTATTCTTTGTTCTCCCCTCCCCTAACTTTTTCCCCAATTAGTGGCCATAATACAAAATGGAGTACAGCTTACTATCTATCAAACAAAGTTTTATTCTTGCTTGTCTATTCAAGGATATGTGAAATATTCTATACTCTAAAATGTTTTATAGCTCCCCAAAATTAAGTATTTGTGCCTGTGGATTTCTAGGTGCATGGACATGAGTTTACATTGGTTAACATAAACAAGTATCAGAGGGTTTCAACTGTTGAGGAACTGTGCTATACATCCCTATACTATGATAGAAGTTAGTCAACAAAAATGTTGTTCCAGTCCTACCCTAGGATATATGGGAAAGGTAAAGAAAAAAAGCCACACTGTTGTACAATTTCCAGACCTATTTTCTCCTAACACTTTATCAAACTGCAGTGGATCAGATACTGGACTTGGAGGTAAGAGGATCTGGTTTAAAATTTCTGCTTTGGATATGTACTAGTTATGTAACCCTGGGCAAGTCATTTAATTTCTCTGTGTCTCAGATTCCTTATCTGTAAAATGAAGATATTAGACTCAATGGCTTCTAAGGATTCTTCCAGCTCTAAATCTGATTCCCAAGATTCATTGCACTAAAAGACTAACAAAGACTTATAACCCCATCAAGGGATTGCATGTTTCAAAAGAAGCTATCAACACGAAAAATCCAAGAAAGCCTTCCTCCAGCCTAAATCTCAATGTAAAAAAAAAAATTTCCAGTCACTCATCTCCTTGACATCTCTACATCTAAGATAACAAAGGTATAAATAATAATGTTCCTTTCTTCTTTGTGAACCTACTTAACACATCCCATCCTCCTGACTATAAAATCACTCACACTAAGTAACGTCTTATTACTCCCACAAGTTACATCTTCCAGTATTTCAAACTGCTAGGTAATGATTCAAAAAGAATAAAGACTTTACTGCAAAACTCTCTATACAAATGGAGGTGGCTTAGTCAACCACCATTAATGAAACTTTAATGCCCTCTCTAGCACTGCCGCAGTTCAACAAAATGGATGCTGCCATTCACTCATGCTTTAAATAAAGTACTTCTCTAACTTTCTTGCTTTAGAAAAGGAAATACCAAATCTTTTTCTGCTTTTGTGTTAATTTTTCAGTGGTATAATTTGTCCCCTAATGTTACCACATTCATTCATTTTCTCAGACCACTCTTCATACTTTTAATTTCACAAAATACACAAACAATCCACTGTAGATATTTAATTGATAGGCATATTAATTTACTGGCAGTATTATTCTCCAACTTCCCACCAAATACACCTTTTTAAAAATCTCCTTTTCTTCTCTTATGCCTCCTTTCTTTCTTTCTCTTTTATACAATTCTACTGCCTGTGCCTTAGAACTATGACCAGCACCCACAGACACTATTGAGTCACACTCTGAGCATGTGAGGCTGAAAAAGTTGATCATATCTATACCATTTTCCCTAAAGTCCTTGGGGTGTTTTTTTATTTTTACAGAACTCATGCTTCCTCAACATATAATTGATAAACAGTTGGTAATATTACTTTATTTACAATGGAAAAAGCAGCAAAATGCTCAAGTTTAAAAAGAAAAGTATTTATGACTGAGTTAAGACAATTCAATTCAATAAACACTTACTATAAAAAAGAAAGACAGTACAGTCCCAGCCCTCAAAGAGTTTACAATCTAATGGGAAGAGTAATCTAATGGGGATAGTGTTGTGAACACCAGTGCTCACATACTCCAGCGGACTTTTATAAGGTAGATTTCTTTTGTCTGTTTGCAGAATCACGTAGCCTCAGAGTTGAAATGAATCTCCAGGGCCATCTACTCTGGTAAATATACAAACAGGAATGCTCAGTAAAACAGCCCAAAACATGGTCAGTCAGCCTTCATTTATTTGATGACCTCAATGATGTGAACCTATCTTCCATCAAATAAATTCATTTTACCTTTGATCCTTCTAATTCACTTTGCCTTAGTTCATGTAAGTTTTCTCAAACTTTTCTAAATTCTTCATACTCATCAATTCTTCATATTCATCAAGAGAGTGTTATATATAGTAATAGCAATATTGTTCAAAGAATAATTGTGATAATCAAGTTATTTTGAGCACTATAAATACTAAAATCAACTATAAAGTACCCATGAAGGAAGATACTATATACCTCCCAGAGAAAGTACTGATAAACAGAAATACATACAGTATGGTTACATATATTTATAAATCTGTGTCAAATGGTGGCCTTCTCTAGTGCAGGGTGAGGAGGGGAGGGAAGAAGGAAGGGAAGTAGCTTGTAACAAAAAAAGAGAAAGATTTAGAACAAACAAACAAAAAGATAAGAGTAAAAAAGAAATCTTCAGGTCACTGGTTCAAAACCAAACTTTTCAACCTAGTAATAGTCAAATTTATCAAATCCAACTTCAAATACTGTGGGCCCCTAGGCAAGTCACTTACACTCTCAGACTCAATCTCCTTATCTGTAAAGGAAGTATAACATTATTGCCTAGGGTTGTGAAGATAAACTCAGTAAAGTACTTTGGCAAATCTTAAAGCATTATTATTACTGTTGTTAAGGACAGGAACTATGTCATATCTCTTTTCAGTCTTCCATAGTTCACAATTATAGAAAAATGGGCAATCAAATAATCATTCAAACAAGGTCTTAAGCTGCAAAAAGATACCTGGAACTTTCCCAAATGGGACTGCTTGTCCTAAACCTTCTGGAATCCACATTTGTAACAATATCAGTCAAGGTATAAATCTGGATATTTGACAATTTTTATTGCTAAAAAGGTTACAGACATAGAAGTATATATTCCCTTTTTTTTTTTTTTTTACCTATATTGGGCTTGAAAGTGATTTTGAACAAAACTTTGTCTTGGAGAAAGCTGATCTGATGATACAGTTTGCATCAAATTTTTGCTGGGTTCAGTTTGGGGCTGTGAAGAAAAGAAGAACATGAAGATTAGACAAGTACTTTCAATTACCCAGTAAAAATATAGCTTTCTATGGGCTATACCAGACTCACTGTTAACTCCAAAGTCAACTATTTCAATGCTTTCCTGGTGACCCCCCAGAATCCCATGCCCCTTTTGTCTCCCCACTGTTCTTGCTGAACTAATTCACAATTTGGGCTCA
>JAQQSW010011573.1:0-12726 GCA_028646575.1 Pseudocheirus occidentalis | reverse complement strand
CAAAATCTGTCTGTCTCTCTAAAATTCTCCTGCTTATAAGCACTGGCCTTCTCCCAAGTCAACAGGGGAGTTCACACCTTTTCACCAATGGACAGAGTTCTATACTTAGCCCTAAGTATCTGATCTACTTAGCCCTAAGTATTCTATCCGCTTTGCCCTAAATATCAAACAAATTGATTACCATTACAATTGGTTACAGGACATGAAGAGTTCAAAAAGGATTTTGAAAATCAAGTAAGAGAAGTGAGGAAAAAAATGGTAAGTGAAATGAGAATGATGCAAGAAAATCATGAGTCAACAGCTCAAACAGTCAACAAAAAAATGAGTCAACAGCTTGGTGAAGGTGACACAAACAAAAAATTACTGAAGAAAACAACACCTTAAAAAATAGACCAGGCCAGATGGTAAACGATGTACAAAAAGTCGATGAGGAGAAGAATGTCTTAGAAGAAGAATCAGCTGAATTGAAAAAGAAGCACAAAAATTCACTGAAGACAAAAACTCCTTAAAAAGTAGAATTGGCCAAATGGAAAAGGTACTTGTTGAACTCCAGGGGCTCTCTGTCACCTCTAGGATCAAATACAAACCTCTGCCTGGTGTTCAAAGCTCTGCACAGCTTGATCACCTCTTACCTTTTCAATCTTCTTATGCTTAATGCCCTTGCATGTAAACTACAATCCAGTGAAACCAATTTCCTTGCTATTCTTTGCGCAAAAATATTCCATCTCCAAACTCTGAGCATTTTCATTGGCTGTTTCTCATGCCTGTAATACTCTTCCTCCTCTTCTCTGTTGCTAGGCTTCCCTGACTTCCTTCAAGTTACAGCTAAAAATCTCTTCTTCTAGTCTTCCTTCAATCTTATCTCCAATTTCTCCTGGACATAGAGCCTGTTTCTCTATAAGTGTTTGCATGTTGTCTCCAATTAGAATGTAATCTCTTTGAGACAAGTGACTGTTTTTGCTTTTCTTTGCATACCTAGCACTTGGAATAACCCCTGGGACATAGTAGACATGATCTATTCAGTAATAAATGGTTTTAGGCTAACTGACTGACTCATTTGAAAAATTAAGAAGTTCAAGGGAGTGTGATATAGTGGGAAGAATGCAAGATTTCAAATCAGGTGACCTGAGTTTAGGTCCCAACTCTTCTTATATTATAGACAAGTCATTTTATGTGCCTGGGTCTTAGATTTTTCATCTGTAAAATGGGAGGACTGGACAAGACAATCTCCAGTCTCTTTCAACTTTAAGTATATGATCATATTTCCTGTTAATTCACATGTTGGTTCTTGTGTCCTTTTTCATTTTGAAAAAGGACTTTTAAAATTGTCATTTACCTGTGTGATCACCATTAAACACTTGTAAGAAACAAAGATTATTAAACAGTTCAAAGAATGGATAAAGATGAAAAGTTTTGGTTTATTAGGGTCCTGTTCACCTAGATTGATCATACCAAATTCCTGTGATTGAATAATGACAAATAGGAAATAAATAATAATATCATTAAATAATGATAAATAAATAAAATTATTAAATAATAAAACAATATGGAAGATATATATGTATGAATATGAATATGCATAAACATACAGACATATGTCTGTATACATGCATATAAGGCCAAGGTTGTTTGAAAGGAAAATAATGCCATGAGTTTGAATTGTTAGTAATTCAAAATTCAAAATGTTTAATGTCTCTACTTCCTCATCAGAAATGCTTGAAGTTGTCTTCAACTCTTCCCATCTCCCATCTTTTACTTAACATATAAATTTTCCCTCTTTCCCCAAAGTCCTTAGCTGCAATATGTCCCTTCAAGTGATAATAATGAGATGTATATATAATCCCTGTGCACATATGTCATACAAAACGTAAAAATACATTTCACTCTGTTGCAATAGCACTTTAAGAGAATAAATAACACTTTTTACCTCTCTCACACACAAAGTGTTACATTCTCCTGTCTTTTTAACAGATGCTTAAAATAGACATTTATGCTCTTCGATGCTTCTGTTTTTATTAACCATGTGTAACATATTGCATTTCACATTTCATTAGAGGAGTTTTGTTCCTCTATAACTGAATGATCTGAAACTTAGTCAGGAATGAGTAAAGATTTCTACGTAAAGCAGTCCAAAACAATAGCCTTCACAACCCTTAAACAAACATCACCATGACAATTCCAGATCAAGATTAGGATTAAGAAGTCATATTAGCTTCATATTATTTGAAAAAAGAAAAAAGAGAATCATCAGTCTAATTCTCAATGTTACTTCCACAACACCAACCATCCCTTCCTTTTTACTAGGCTCACTTGCTTTTTATCAATTTGTAGCTGGCAAAAACCTTGTATACATGCATACATACATATACATACACATAAGTACACACATATATGTCTATATACATATATGTGTATATATGTACCCACATTTATGTGTGTGCATATATACATATACATACATGCACACATATATGCACATATGTTTGTGGATCACTAACTGGGTCCAAATTCTGCTTCTGACATATACTGTTTATGCAGCCCAGGGCAGTCCACTTAACTTCTTTCTTGCACTCTACACAACTCCCTAAAACTATAAGGTGCCAAGGAGATATGAACCCGCATTTGTACAGCAAATTTCCTGTCCCAGGAATTCCCCATGATACTAAAATCACAGGTTCAGTATCTATCTCTAAATGAGTCTATTTCAGCACCCACCCCAGTGGTTATACACTGGAAATATTTTAATGGAATGGAAAATCAAAACAATTTGACAAATATTTATCAAGTATCTATTATATTCAAAGAACTTAGAAGGCATTAGGAATTGGTGACATTTGCTCTTCATTTTCCAAGAAGACCATGACATCAGGAAGGTGATTCCGTGACTTGCAAGTGAATTGGATTTAAGTAAGAAAGGGTTTGTGCAAGATCACCAGCCTCACTTTCCCTTCGAAAGCCATGTGGGTCCAGTAGCAAGATATAAATCAGAATGGCTGGAAATGGCCCTGGATGCCATGGGACATCTTGGCCTTTTTAAGCTAAGGTGTTTCCCAGATCTCAGTTTGACTGAGTCAAGGCCCATTCAGTGATTAAAGGGAGGTAAGAAAAGAAGCAAAGAATGTCCTCTTTTATCTAGTTAAAAAAAATCACATAAATGTGTAAGATACAATACTTACTCTCAAAGAGTATACAGTCTGTTGAGGGTTGGCATACAACATGTACAAAAAGTTATGACAAAGAGGGATTAAGTAATGTTCTAGTTTGGTTTTAAAGTAGAATGTATGAGCTTAGTAGTGTGAATTAAGGTTGGAAAGTTAGAGGACAAGTATTCATTAAGCACCTACTGTGCACTAGGGACTATATTAAATACTGAAAATACAAAGAAAGAATTTTTAAAAGTAGTCTGGACTTAGGTGACTAGTATGGCATGGGAGAATGGAGATAGCCTACTGACCACAAAGTGAAGAGAAAGTCCATAATTTAAAAGAAAATTGGGCAACATTGGGGGAAGTTTGTAAGGCAAGAGGTTATATTTACATTCAATTGAATTGTTACACTCATGTTTTTGGTGTGCAGGAGGATGGTGCACTCTGATAGCTGCTGAGAAAGGTACAGAACACAGATTAGATAGGTCCTTCGCTCATGGAATTTATAATTTAGTAAAAAGAAAAAAAAGAACAAATAATTTTGATACATAATAAATAATCCATATGTGCACCAAAAAGTGATACTAAAATAATTTACCAAATGAGGTGATCAAAATTTTCACTATTAATTTAATCAACTTTTAGACCACAAGTCTTAGTCAGATACATTTTTAGAGAATTCAAAGGAAGGGTTATGGATTATGAAATTTTTTTCTAGTTTTATGCCTGATTCTGATATATAATCATGATTCTTAATGTGATTTTTTAAAACAAGAATGTGATTTTCATTTGGTTGTATGAAAGCCAGGTTTTTGGTTGTTTTTTAAAAAATCATATTCACTTTGGAGTATTATTAATAAAAAATATATAAAAATTTATCCAAAATGCAAAGAACAAATAAATAACAAATAATAAACATTAAACATTTCATCCATGTCTAAATAATAATAAAATGTTATTCTTGGAATCTGTTAAGTTGATAAGTGAAAGGAATGTTTTTTAAGTAAAAAGATGAAAATAAAGATGTGTATTTTAATCCTAGGAGAAGGGGAAAGAAAATAATAGGAAACAAATGGGTGCATTAAAAGAAAAGCTCATGGTTTCAGTATAGAGTTAACATCTCAAATGAATCATAAGAAAAGTACATGACTAAACAAGAGAAAAGAGAGACGCTAGTCCTCTAGAATAGTTTTTTTTTTCTTTTTTGTTCTATAGCCAACATACCTTCTATAGCTTCTATTATTTTGCCTTTCAGCAATAGACTTATTTGTAAAGGTAAATCTCTAGTATATACCTGTGTATTCACATGTGGATAAATTCACAAAACTGATGACTTTTTTTTAAGGGGCAGAGCAGGACAGAGAAACAAGGAGAAAAATGAGAATTTATGAAGTGGTCCTAGTCTAATTATATACTTAACAATGAACTGTGGAAAGATGGAACATTACTTCTATGTTTAAAAGTCCCTTAATTGGATAGGCTTCACTCAATCAAAATTAAACACAGTTCTAGAAGATATGTCAAGTAAATGTTTGTTGAATTTATCACAGATCTATAATACGGAATGGTGATTTCTAGCATGATCATCAGATTAAGAAGTATAATGATATAGTACTGAATTGTTATAATAAATTTAAGAGACTATTGAAAAGCATTATGTTGAAGTTAAAGAGTGAACCTCTATTTTTTCCCCTTTTGGGGAACACTAAATAAAGGAGAATTTTCTTTCATTGAAGTTAAGTTCAATTTAGATAAATCTATCTGTTTAGTGAAAACCATTGTACATTGGAAAGAGCAATGATTTCCAAGTTACAAGACCTGGGTTCAAATGCTTCTTGATGTTGACTTATATGACTTAGGCCAAATTCATTTAACTTTCTTTAAACTCATTTTTCTTTCATCTCTAAAATGAAGGATTCTGAGGTCCTTTCTAGGTCTAAATCTATGGTCCTAACTAGCTGAGAGAATTTCAAATAAAGATGTTATATCTGCAGTATGCAGGAAATATTTTAAGAATAAGTCTATCTGTATTATTTTGTGACCCTGATCTTCCGTGATGTGCAATAATATTAACAATATAAATCATCAAAAACCTTAAACAAAAATTACGGTAATAATTATAGACCAAGGTTAACCCAGAAGCTTAGCTATGGAAGAAACAACTTTCATAGCATTAAAAGGCATCTTAAGCCAAACTGAAAAAATGAACACGCTAGAACATTCTTCTTAAACAATTAGAAATCTCCAAATAGTATCAACATGTACTCCTTACTTTTCAGCCTCCATACTACATAGGTCATGAAGAATCAGACACAATTGAAAAGTGACTGAGCAGCAAAAAGTTTTTCCATCATGTTCAACTCCTCTTGAACCCATTTAGGCTTTTCTTGGCAGAGATACTAGAGTGGTTTACAATTTCCTTTTCTACCTCATTCTACAGAGGATTAAACTGAAGCAATAAGGATTAAGTGATTTGCCCAAGGTCACACAGCTAAGTAAGTGTCTGAGGCTGGATTTGAACTCTGAAAGCTGAGTCTCCCAAACTCCAGGCTTGGCACTCTATCCTTTGTGTCACCTAGCTGCTCTTTAGGAACTCACTTTAGGAATATATAAACTGATCCATGAATTTGTACTTTAGTGCTCATATTGAGACATCCTGCAACTACAGAGACTTTTCCAGGGTATCTCACTCTTTGACTTGCAGGCAGGCAAGTAGTAGGCATTGATTCTACTCAGCTTCATTAGGAGGATAGGGAGAGTTTTTTCCCCTCTCTTCTTCCTGTAATTTTTCCTAGTTTAGGGACCCTCGAGGTTGTAGAGACTCTTGTTAGAACATCATTCCTGTGTTCTTGCCTCCATGCAAAAAAGTGGCAGACCTTGATTTATCTCATCTTTAGAAGGAAAGGAGAGTCAAAGAAGGAACTAGGTCAGAGGCTAGCTTGTATGTCTATGCCAGGTCTGAAGGAAATATGGCTTAAATTCATTTGGGACTAGTCCTGTGCCCTCTAGAGTCTACTCAACACAGGGACTCAGCCTGGTGAACCCTAAATTTCCCTGGAGTAGGCTGAGGCATCCTTATACCTCCCCAACCTGTAAGGCTTACAAACCAGGAAAGAAAGAAGAGCACAAAAGTGAATGCTATAATAATATAAGGTAAAATGTCTAAACATTAAATATTTCAGGAGTAAGAAAACTCAGTAAAAGAATAGAGCACAGCCTGATCGATTGTCTGAGAATATCTTAAAACTTGAAGAAAAGATGAGTTCAAAATCTCCATAAAAATTACAAAGCTCTTAACAAATATTACAAAAAGAATCCTATGGGCTCCTAAGAGAGCTTGGAACAACAACAAGAAAATCAACAGTGTTTAAAAAGAAAGTCCCTAAGAGAAGAAATAAGGGATGAATACAGGTCAAAATTTACAGCTTTTAATGCATATGTAACAAAACCAAAAATAAAAAATCCTGATTACCAGATTAGAAAAAATTAATCCACACTAGCATTTCCCTAAGAAAAAAAAGAGATATACAGATTTACAATAAAAATAAATTTACAATAAAAATTAAAATCAATAGATTTACAAATAAAAAAATCCCGTAAATGAAAAAATACCTAGCATAAGAGAAGCAAAAGGAAACAAAGTTAAAAATTAAAAGCATCTTTAAAGAAGTCAGAAAAAAAGCATTAAAAAAGAAAAAAGAAGTCAGAGTTGTTGACTTTGAAGATAGAATGGGGGGAGTCCATTTTAAGATCACAAATCTCCCATAAGAGAATAACAAGTTTAAAAAAACCAATCTCAAACACTATAACACAAGAAATAATGTAAGAAAACTGCCTGGAACCTATAAGTACAGAAAGCGAAGCCCTGATGAAAAGAATTGCCACTGGAAAACAAAAGTTTATATTTCAAACTCCAAGACAAAATTTTTAATTTAACAATTCAAATAGCAAGCAACACATTATTTAAATCTAGGGAAAAGACTTTCAAATATAAAGGAAAGGAAATCAAAGAGCATAAGTTTTTACCCTTTAGAAACTGTAGAAAGGAATAAGATAGTACATTATGAAAAGCAAGGTAACTTAATCTGTAATCCAAAGCAGCATACTTTGCAAACCAGATTCTAAAAGTCAGTTTTTAAAATGGATGTACAACTAAAGGAAGTGAAGGGAGGCATTCTTCAAAAGAGAGAGAACAAAATATTTGAATTCCATGCACAACAAAGAATTATTGTTGTTGAGTCATTTTTAGTTGTGGCTGACTCTTCATGACCCCATTTGGGGTTTTCTTGGAAAAGATACTGGAGTAGTTTGCCCTTTCCTTCCTCAGCTCATTTTTCCACATGAATTCATTGAGGCAAACAGGATTAAGTGCCTTGCTTGGGGTCACATGGCTAGTAAGAAATAGAAACCTCCCCAAAAGGTGAATAAATATAATTACTAAGGAAGAACAAGTAATAAAATAACTTACAACACTTTTAATTTAAAAGTTAAAGGTTGAATTACAAGGTTAAAAGCAACAACAACAACAGCAAAAACCAATAAAGGCCCACTGGGAGATTTTTTTTTTAAAGCACATAAGGGAGAACTTAAATTCGAGAACTAGAATCGAAGAACCTTAGACCAACTTCAACAACTCCTCTACAGGGATCAATATATTTTGTGAAGCAAAATGGCACAATAGGATACATAATGAGGGAGAAAGGACAGGAAAGATGAAGAAGAATGGGTGATGTAACTTTACTAAGTCCATAGGTGAATAACTAAGAGAATATGGCTTTTCCAGGCTCATACCATGAGGAAAAACTGCATGGAAATGGGAAAGGCAGAAGAAAAGAGACACTGAATCTAAAGAAACAAAAAAGATGGAAAGCTGTCACTAAAAAGCAGCTTTCCCATCAGTAAAATGTTTTATGCCTGTTAGGAGATATGGGAAAATCATGAGATGTTTATTTTTTTTCTTTTGGGGTGTGGGTGGGAGGTAGGGAATTGGTGTGGGAGAGTGCTGTGTTTCCATGGACAACATCCAATCCCAGGAAAAGGAAAATGTAGGTCTGAAAGATAGCCAGTATGAAGAAGTGTAGGAAGGACATGGACACAAAGATTAGATAGCTTAGCCAAACAGAAAGAGAACAATCATGGTAAAAACAGGGAGTAGAATCGAGGAGAAGGTAGATTTGGGACACAGTAATTTCTACAGTTAGCCACTGTTTCTATCCAACAATACTTTCTACACAAAATAATAATTCTAGGACTGAGGTACAAAAGAGAAGGGGGACAATGGGACAAGATTTATAAAGGCAAAAACAGAAATTGGTTAGAAAATGGAGTTCAAGGCCAATAAATCAGTAGCTTTAACCCCAAAAGGATGATAGATAAATTAAGGAGAAATAAATAAGGACACAACCCATGGAACATACAATAAAATTTCAGAATAAATTGACAAGGAGGAGAATTAATAAAGAAAATGGGAAAAAAAAGCATCTGAGGAAAAGAAACATTAAAAAGAAAACTAGTAAAGATAAGTAATTATAGGGGAGGAGAAGAAAGGGAATTTTCTACTAACCACTTAGCTCAGAAAGAGAAAAAGCTAGGGAAAGGAAAGGGGAAGAGGTGAAGAAATAGATGACTAAATGAATCAAGAAATAAAAGTCAATACTTTAAATACCCCAAAGAAAACTAGAAAAATTTCCTGAAAAATTGGAGTATGAAGGGAAAAGGAGGGGAGTAGGCCTGTGCGAAATGAGTTGCACTAATGTAGATTAAGTAAGACCTACCATTGAAGCAAATCATTGACTTAAAAGAAAAAAAGGGACTTAAAAATAATAATGATGCAAGGGGAGGAAAATGAAAACTAAATTTACAACTTCAATTATGGATCAATTAAATGATCCAATAAAACAAAAAAGAGTAAAAGAATAACCTTTTTTCAACTCCATTGTCTGCTTTTTTTTTACAAGAAGTACATCCAAAAAAAAAGCAAAGACATACAGAATGAAAATGAGAGACTTGAACAAAATTTAACATACATAAGGTAAATTCAAAAAAGGAGGAGTTGCAATCATAGTGTCAGATAAAACAAAAATACACATTCACATCAACAGAAATAAATAAGGAAATAACAAAATAATATCTTCCCAAATTGATTCACAGACAATGAGCCAATATTGATATTAACTATGTACCAAATGATATGACTAAATTCATAAAAGAAAGATTAACTGAATTGCAAATTGCTACTATATGTATAGTAGCACAACAATAGTAAGAGACTTAAAAATTCCTCTCTCACAACTCTTAGAGTTATCCTCTAAGAGAGAAAGATAAATAAAAGATAAAATATATAACTAAACAAACTTTTGGAGAATTTATATCTAAAAGCTTTATGAAGTATTTTAAATGGGACCACTAAGGAATATCCATATATATCAGTACCATATGACACCTTCTAAAAAATGATCCATGTAGATAAATGTCCATGCGCAAAGAAATTGTAAATGAATGTAAAAATGTGCAAATGCTAAGCATAACCTTTATAGACTATAACCTCATTAGAAAAGGTAATTGATTCAGGGAGCACAAGCAAAAGTCATAGACTGAAATTAATTCAATAATATAAATCTAAGGGGCGGCTAGGTGGCACAGTGAATAGAGCACCGGCCCTGGAGTCAGGAGTACCTGAGTTTAAATCCGGCATCAGACACTTAACACAAAAATCTAGCCATGTGACCTTGGGCAAGTCACTTAACCCCAACTGCCCTCCAAAAAGAAAAAAAAATATATATATATATATATATATATATATATATGTATATAAATCTAAAAATGAGTAGAGGGACAAAATATAGAACCAACTAATAAACTATTTAAAAGCAATAGTAACACTGAGACAATACACCAACATTTTTAGAACATATAGCTAAAGTAGTCCTCAGAGGAAAAACTCTAGCCTTAAAAATGTTGTTATTGGTGTTCAGTTGTGTCTATCCCTTCATGACTTTATTTGGGATTTTCTTGGAAAGATACTGGAGTGATTTGCCATTTCCTTCTCCAGTTCATTGTATAGGTGAGGAAGCTGAGGCAAACAGGGCTAAGTGATTTGCCCAGTGTCCCACAGCTAATAAGTATAAGAGACCAGTTTTGAACTCAAATCTTCCTGTCTCTATGCCCAGTGCCCTATCCTCTCCACCCCTTTGTTGCCCCCAAAACACTAATAAATTTAGGGAGGAGAGGATTAGTAAACAGAATATACATTTTTAACATAAAAAAAAACCAAATTGGGGCAGCTACATGGCACAGAGAATAGAGCACTGGCCCTAGAGGTGGGAAGACCTGAGTTCAAATCCAGCCTCAGACACTTAACACTTACTGGCCATGTGACCTTGGGCAAGTCACTTAACCCAAATTGCCCTCCAAAAAAATAAGGAAAAAAAAATAAACAGATAAACCTGAAAAAGAAAAAAATAAAGAAATTTTACAACTTAACTTAGTGGAGAAATAGTTCAAGTGAAGACCAAAAAGACAATAGAACTAAAATCTGGCTCTTTGAAAGCCTAACAAAATTGATAAAGTTTAGCCAATTTGACTAAAAATAAAAAGAGGGAGAAAAATCAATGAAAAAATTAAAATGAACAAAGGAAAATCATAGCAAAGAGAGGAATTTAAAAGAATTGTCAGAATCTTCTGTGACAAGAAAACTCAGAATTCAGAAAAGATAGATTAAATATGAAAATACCCAAATTCATAAAATATAATAATGATAATAATAACTATATTTATATGGCACTTTAAGATTTGTGAAGTGTTTTATGCTTCTTATCTGATTTGATCTGAATCTAATCACCAAAAAGAAAACTAAAGAAACTATCAAAGAAAAAATAATGTAGCCCAGATGAACTTACAAAATTCTATGAAACTTTTAAAGGACATTAACATCTGTATGATATAAAGTAGCCTTAACAATTGAGAAAGAAGAAACTCTACCAAGCTAATTTTATGAGGCAAATATAGTCCTTATGCCTAACTGGCAAATGATAAAGCCAAGAAAGAGAAATAAACAATATCATTAATGAATAGCAATTTGAAAAAGTTCAATAAAATCCTAGCCAAAAAAAAAGTATAACAATTTATCCATAATTCAAAAATCAAGTTGAATTCATATTAATTATGAAAAGATGATTCAACATTAGGAAAACAATGTAATTACATCTTTTTAAAACTACAAAGTGACATTAGTATAACACTAATTTACACTAAAAACAAAACAAAACCTTCCAAATAAAGATGCAGACAAACCTCAATTGTAATGCAATTTTTAAAAAAGTATTCACCCAAAATCAAAAGCTAGCTTTCAAACTAAAGCTTCTAAAAATAGAAATTTTCTCAATAAATTCAGTAGTAAGGCAAGAATGGTCCCTTTTCCTGATGTTGTTTAACAGAGTTCTAGACCTATTAACAATAGCAGTAATTCAAGAAAAATAAATTTGTGACATAAAGTTAGAAAAAGACAAAACAAAACTATCCCTATTTTTGATTACATGAGTTTTTACTTAGAAAATCAGCAAAGAATTTAAGACAAGGCTTCAGTAAAGTTTCAGGCTACAAAATAAATGTACAAAAATCAAAAAGATTTCTATACATTCAATTCAAGTCTACAAATAGCTATTAATTATTATTTATAATAATTATTTTCATAATTATAATTTCATTATATGATGATTATTATAAATATTCTTATTTTTTATTAATTTATAATTAATGCTTCTCCTGAGCAAGGCAATAATAGAAATAATAGAAAGGGAAATTTTATACAAAAATAATTACAAAATGTTCAAAATGTCTAAGTCAATCTATTAAAATATACTCAATACCTGTATAATTTTAATTCTAAAATATTCACTTAAGAAACAGAGTAATATAATGAAAATCACAATCCTAAGAAATTAATTTATAGATTTAGTGTTATAACAATCAAATTCCAAATGGTAGTCTAAAAATCAGATAAAATAATAATATTCATGTGATGGAGCAAAAACTCTAGAATATTAAGGAAAATAATACAAAAAATGAAAGTGAAGGCAGAATAGTACCTTCAGATCTCCAGATGTATTATAAAGTGGTAATCATCAAAACTATTTGGTATTGATTTAAAAAAATAAAAGGTATATCAGTGGAATAGATCAGACAAGTAAGAATCAGAAATAATTGGACTCAGAAACCTAATGTTCAACAAAACCCAAGACATTAATTACCTGGGAAAGAATTCCTTCTTTGATGCAAATTGCTGGGAAAGCTGGAATACAGTCTAACAGAATTAGGTTTAGACCAGCATCTTTGGTTTTTAGACCAAAATCTTACAACACTGAAACAGCAATCAGTTTAGCAGATACTTTGAACTTAGGAACTTAGGCCTAAGTATGGAAGGTGTGAGTCCAGTCCCACTGTTGAGAAGGTGTGAACTCCCCTCTTGATGTGGAAGAAGGGGATTGGCTGAGACAGGAGACCAGTGTGTGTATATAAGCAAGAATTCCAGAAACAGAAAGACAAAATTGGAATTTTCCTGTTGGAGGAAGCAGGATTGTCT
>JAQQSW010011572.1:0-12726 GCA_028646575.1 Pseudocheirus occidentalis | reverse complement strand
AAAAAAAAAAAAGAGTTACTGTGAGATACAGCCTCTGGACCTTAGCGTATGTCCATTAGGTGGAATTGCATTTTCAAATATTGTGAAACTGGTATGTTAATTAAAGCATATGTTGAACTTTTAAAATATAAGGTCAAGAATTAGGGAGGAGAGGAAGAAAGTAAATGTTAAGTTATGAAATCCTTGAATGAGGAGGGAGGTCCAAATCTCCTACTGCTGAAATCCACACTAACCAAAACTCAAAAAAGAAGTAGTCCCAGATTGGCTCATAGGTCCTTCTTTCCAACCTCCCAAATGTGCTAGTATGAGGACTTAAGACTTGGATCCAATGAATACTTGAAAAAACATAGGTAAACAACTCCACCAAATACACACAGTAAAAAGTAAGAAAAGATTACTCCCATCTAATACAGGGATGGTTTAAATTCTCTGTGTCTTGACTTCTTTGAATCCTGCCTAATACACAGTAGACAACAAATGCTTGATTGATTGTTCTCTCAGGACAAAATTGATAACTATGTTTATGTAGCTTTATTTGTTATTTTTTCACATTGCTCTAATCAGTGTGTATATTGTTTTTCATGGTTTGGTTTTCTTTACTCTTTTATAATTCCTTTAATTCTTCATACTTGTAACTTCTTAAAGTAATGAACTTCATTTATATTACAGAACTTGTTTTGCCAGTTCTGTTTATGTATATCTGTTTTATTTCTAGTTCTTGGTTAACCATTGAAAGAATTCTTAGGAATATGTATGTGCCATTTTTTCTGACTTTTTTCTGACTTTCTTGTGGTATTTTCCTGATATAGTTTGGCTTCAGTATCATGTGGTAATATTTATAGTGTTCTCTTTTTGCACAGAATTATACATCCAACTCTCTAATTTTATCTAATTTAGTAGAAACCAACTTAGGTCAATGCTTCCTTAGATTTCACCTAATTCTGTTTTGAGTTTTTCAAATAATTTAATCAAATGACCAACTCTTGGGTTTTCTTACTCAGTTTCCCCCACTGCTATAGGGATAATAGAATCTACCTCTCCCAGGTTTTGTTGTGAAAATCAAATGATATAAAATATGTTAAGCAATTAGTAAAGTGGCTGTAACATGGTAACATGGTAATTACTTATGACATCTGTTCCTTCCTTCCTTCCTTCTTTCCTTCCTTCCTTCCTTCCTTCTTTCCTTCCTCCCTCCCTTCCTTCTTTCCTTCTTTTCTTCTTTTCCTTCTCCTTTCCTTCCCCAAATCTAGCCAACTCCATGGATACATACACATAATAAACATTGTGAATGTCCAGTCACAACCTCCTTCCATCTTTATATAACCACTATGCATCCTTATGGCTTGCAGCTTTCTCTTCCAAGATTCCATCCCTTATGCTACTCCATTTAATAAACATCCATTCATATGTTTCTTCTTATTATTTAGCTCCTTATCTTCTGCCATCACTCTTCACCTATTTCTATCCCATAAATCTTTTTCCTTAATTCCCATTCACTAACCCCAACCTCCACGCTTTTTTGTATCCATTTACTGAGCAAAAGCCCAGCTTTGACGCATTGGCTGTTCACCAAAATATACTTAGTACTCAAAGGGAAAGAAAGACCTTATATTCCCAAGTATTATTTTGATAGGTTATTATATTTAAAATATGTGAACCCAAGAATAAGAAATAGGGATTCTAGTTTACAAGAAGATTTAATCTAGGTAAGTTTTTCTTTTGAAACCCATGGTTTTCTAAGATCATTCTTTAGCAGCAGAATAAAAAACCTTTTCTTTTAAAATCACTTTATCACTTAAATAGGTCTGAGCACTCCCAGTAATATTTCAAAAATAGTGGAAGATGTTTTGGATGAATAAACCAAACCACCTATTAGTAGTCCTATGTTCCTTCAAAATTTATCTGGAGTATTTTACATTTCTTTAGCTTTTTCAGTTTTACGGTATGCTTCTGCTTTTTATGAATAATCATTCCTTCTAAACAGCTCTTTGAGTCCGAGTCAGTCTTGTCTCATTTTTATAGTACAGGAAGCTGAAATCTTGAGGACTAAAGTGGCTGGTGGAGAATTTCATAGCAGTTTAATTACAGAGTCCAAACAATTTAGTTTCTCATCTGTCGTGTAGCTCATTTGGCATAAATCTAAGATGTTGTACTGCACTCCTCAGTATTTAATTATAAATGTCTCTTAGAAGTTTTCCTTTCTTTAATAAAACAAAACAAAACATGAATACTGGTACTTGGGAAAGAGAATGACAAAGCTGAAAAGTGAGAAACTGCATTTCAGACTCCTTAATTTGCTCTCTGGCTTTACTGTTGACTTGTTTCTGATTTTCATCCAACAAGCTCTTATTAAATCCCTATTATGTATAATCAAGTCTCTGCTCCTGAGATATTAAGATAAATGTGGTTGGTTCTGTGCCCTCCAGGAGTTTATTCATTTTCCTGTAGGCATTGTGGGAACTTCACCTGCTTCACAGGTTATGAGGTTGGTATGCCTTGTTTAGGGAAGTCCTTTGAAGTCCCCTCAAAAATATCTAGAAGTGCAAAATGCTGTTGTTGATTAACTTGAAATGACCTTGCTTTGTGTGTTCCCTGAGGCAGGAGGTTTTGGTAGACAGGCTAGGTAGGGTGTGGTGGGAACCATTTTGCACCTCAGTGATTTGTTTTCGTTATCTTGAAAAGTTTTGTTTTTCTGGTTAGTCAGAAGGGAAGGGACAAAAAGCCTGCTGAACTGGCTTTGGTGAAGCTGGGAGTCTGTTTGCAAATGTAAATTGCATTCCTTTGGTGATGTTAGGGGCATGGATATTGACTGTTCAGGAAAAGTAGCCCAAAGTTAATATCTCCCACTAGCATTTTCAGTAACATGTAACAGATGTGAATAGTTAATTATTCTCAGATCTGATAAGTGTGGGACAGCCAAGGCTAATTTTATTTCCAGTAAACAGTGGCCAATGGTCCAAGCTGTTCATTTGATAGGATAGAGGCTATTTGCACTTATCTATTAATAAAAGCACAACCCTCCTTTAGTTTTCCTTTCCCAGGGCCAGATAAAACATTTCAGACAACCTAAAGTGCGTTTGTCTCACTAAATCAGACAAAGTAAACAAATCTGGTGGATTAACTCAGTAAACAGGGTAGTTAAATGTTACCTTTGTAGTTTAGCTCAATGCCATATAAGTAGCATTGCTTGCATAGTATTTTCAGTAACTTTTGTGGTTACTTTTGTTTCATAAATTTAGAAATAGAAAGGACCTCTGACACATCTGGTACCATCTCTTTGTTTTGCAGCTGAAAACAATGAGGTTTGGAAAAGTTTTATGACTTGCCCAAGGTCACTCTGACCACAATTTAAACTCCCCTTTGTAAACTTTCATTCTCATACTTTAAAATTATATCTCTTGATATTCAAGACCATTTTTCCCCAAATGAAACTTTTTGTTGTTTTGCTGATTTCTACCAAGTATTGCCTTGTAAAATTTTGTTGGGAGAGGGAGTCATTTTTGGTTTACCTCTTTTTCAATTCTTAGAGACTTGACTGTGCTTCTTTAGTACTTTCAAAAGTACTTTAATAGGATGAATGAAAAATTAAGAAGGGAAAAATTCATATACAGTTTCTTAACTTCTCTTACTAATTTGTGTTAGGATGGTGTAATGACCTTAGCAGATTTATTCATTCATGATGGGATTGGAAAAGGTGATGATAACTCAGGGTATCCCAGATGGCCATGTCAAAAGAAAGGAGTACACAGGGGACCAGGATCCTTTTATACCAAGACAAACACTCATTCATGGATTGTACTTCTTTTCTGAAGAAGTACAAAGAACTGATCCTTTGGAGTGGGAGGAAAAATACTGTTTTTTATGGTGAGAGTCCTGGTTTTCACTTTATTTAGTCTGTACCTCTCTGCTTGCATCCCATCCCACAAGGCCAATGAGGAAAATGAATAGTATTTGTTTTATGATATGGATACTTGTCATTTTAAGAACTACTTAAACAGCTTGACTATTCTCCAACGAAGAGGTATTATAACAGTGACTTGTTGGTCTGCACTGGATTTGTAGTTGACTAGACTAGGCCCTCTAGATTCCATTGTTAGCCATTTAAATATACTTGTATTTTTCATTATACTTAATTTCCAGTAGTAACTCAAAACAGCAAGGTTATGACAATTTGCTTTTTTCCTTGGATTTATTTTTAACATGATAAAAACTTCAAAAAATGTTTCTTTAAAAAAAATTTCACGTCGTATTTTATTTAATCCGGTTTGTATAGAGGTATCAGAGTCAACTCAGAAGAATATATGAGATATGCCCACCACCAAAATTCTTTCTTATAGTAATTTCTTCTCCCATTAGATAGTTGTCTGGCATGGTATTCTGGGTGCCATCTACCCAAGCAGGAATGAACTACATGTTCATTGATGATAATGATAGGCTGGTAAAGAGAACATTAGGGCACGAATTAAGAGATGTATATTCTCTTTCCAGCCTGCTAATGACATACCTATGTGATGCAATAGACTTCTCCTCTTATGTTGTGGTTTTTCCAACTATAACATGAACATAATAATCCCAACACATTTGCCTACTGGACAGGAATGTTTGTAGAATTAATGAGAGACTATGTAAAGTTCTTAGAGCTTCATGAGCTAAAGGTATTGAGTGCAAAATATATAGTTTGTATTTGTTCAGGTCAAAGTTCCTATTCAGGTCCATCTCCTGCTATGTTTTCATTAGCTTCATATATTCATCAAACCTTTCCTTTGATTCAACTAAAACAACTTCATTCTAATATGAAGTGATGTTGGTTTTAAACGTAATGGTTTCACTTTTAGCAATTCCTATAATCATAGAATGATAAGATTTCTCCACCATCAATCAATCAATCGATTAATCCAAAGTGTAAATTAGGTATGATCAAGTCCTAAATCAACTTGAAAGCAATAAAGACCTTTGAATATTGGATAAATACAAATTACTTCATGCAAGAAATAACTTGTTATTGACTGAAAAAAGTAAACATACCTCTGGATCTAGGTATAACCTAGGAAACCAGGATCACACATTAAAATTTAACAGCACTGACAAAATGATGGGGACATCAAAACTAACACTTCTGCTCCCTTCATCCCCTTCACATTCCTCTTCCTAACTCTCCCTCCCCCTTAATTTTTTTAAATTCCTCTCTCACTGGCCCTCCTTTCCCTCCCTTCTCATTGACCTAGTTGATGATTTTTCTCAACTTCAGAAGGTAAGAATATCTATAGTAAACATCCGTGTAGGCAGCCATCGTAGAATGCAATATCCACACTGGGAAGGCAGAGACACACCAAGGTCAAATTAAACAAATAGCCATAGAAGCATCCAAGCCTTTAAGGGCCATACCCTTAGAGCCCAGCAGAAAGCAAAGGATTTCCAGTAAGCAGAAACTGTTAGCTGACCCTTTGTTTACATGGGTCTTTCATATTTCAGTCCACTTTCTTCTTTGAACTTTTCTGTAGACAAGGAGAGGTATTTTTTGGGGGTAGTTTCTTTAAAAATACAACTTGCTTTCCTGCTTCGTGCAATATCATTTCCAAGAGCTAATTAATTCTGGGTGAAAAATAATCATGGGTTACTCTGACTGAAGTTCGTTAGTGATCATATTTAAAAACCCAAACCCTCAAGGTTATTCCTGGATCCCTAGAAATGGGAGAATAGCTGTCACCTTTGGGGCAGTTTAGGAAGTAGATGCAGAATAGTGTTACACTGGAATCAGTGGCAAGGTTTTTATGTGCCACAATTCTACTTTTTGTATTAACTCTAGTATTTCCTTAATCTAAAAGTTTGAATTCCTCTGTATATCAAGCATAACAGTTCTTTCTTTCCAAACTAATGACACCCAAGTAGATAAATTGTCTGAAATAGTGGAAAGAAATCTAGATTTGTACTCAGATGATATGGATTTTCCCCCTTTTTCTTGTATTTAATAATGTAACCTTTGTCAAATAAATTTATGTTTTGTTTTCCTTGTGTTTTAAAAAATCTTTATCTTATGGACCATGACCTTTTAAAATTATTTTTATAACTATTTCAATACAAATGATTCCCTTTGTAATTTTATTTTTTGCACACATTTAAGAACATTATTCTGAAACAGGGTCTGTAGTCTTCCCAGCTTCCCAAAAGGGTCCAAGATGCAAAATAAAAGATACAAAACATAAGAACCGGGGACGACTAGGTGTTGCAGTGAATAGAGCACCGGCCCTGGAGTCAGGAGTACCTGAGTTCAAATCCGGCCTCAGACACTTAACACAAAAACGAGCCTTGTGACCTTGGGCAAGTCACTTAACCCCAATTGCCCTCCAAAAAGCAAAAAAAAACCATAAGAACCTTTCTAAGACTTTTGCATCTAAATATTGGGTCCGTGAAGTCTCCATCACCTCCTGAGAACAAAGTGAACACTGTTTTTACTTTTAAGTTCATTTAGCTATTAAGTTAGCTGACTACTTTCAAAGTGCCTTTAATTTTGAATGGAATGACTTGGATCATTAAATGTATGTTGGAATGCTCAAGAATCCACTCTTACCACTCCTAATAGCCCTAGACCAAATGCAGTATACATAGATAGAATCACTGCTCAGTAGGACCCTAATTTTAGCCCCTACTTGGCACATTGTGGGCTTGCAACAGAAATTCACTTTGAGATTTATTTTAGGATAAGGAAAATGGGATCAGCCTTCACTACATGGTATGATTTGAAGGTTTCCATCAGTCTTTCTCCACAAATATTTGTCCTATTTACCTGGTAAGATCCCTGAGATTCAACTTTAACATGAAATGCCTCTCATAGACATCTTCTAAAATTGACTTGGAAGGACATGTTAATCTATTAGTGTAACTTATTATACAGCAATGATATAAGGTTTATAAAAACCCTTTCATCACTGCAAAAATCTGTCAATTCCTTCACCACTGTGAATTTAGCAAAATGGCAGTAAGTAGAAAGTAAAACCTATTATTATCCTGATTTTATAGACAAAGAAATTGAAACCCTCAATGATTGAATGTCATAGGTATTAAGGGTTATACACTTACGAACTGAGGTAGAATTTAAACTCAGGACTCCTAATTTCTATCTAAACACTCATATCTATTATACCAGTCTTCCTTTCCTTTAGTTAATAGTCATGAAAGAAATAATTATACACACATACATATATGTGTGCATGTATATGTATGTATGCACACATATACGTGTGTATACATATAATATGTATATATATGTGCATATGTATATCTATGTATGTGTGTGTATATATGTGTGTGTGTGTGTGTGTGTGTGTGTGTGTGTATGTATTAGAGGGATGAAGAGTGTTAAAAAGTTGGGGAAATAAGATAAGCTTTGTCTGTTTCCCAGTTTTGTAGAGGACTAGTCCTCTTAATTTGTTACCAATTTTTCTCCCATAGCTAACAATGTCATATTACCTTTCTAGTAAAAGTGTTTCTAATATCACCCCAAGGATACCTTGACCTTGTATTAACTTGGAGTCATGAATTTGGAAATATTTCATATCTGTAATATTAATAATACAAGGTATTGAAATGGTTCTTAATGAAGTTCCTAATTTGGCCATTTTTAGTTATTTCTGTGTTCTAGATAGCATTGTTAGGATTGTGGTTTTTCCAGCATTTGTGAACTAAGACAAGTTCATTAGTTCCAACACCTCTGCCAACATTCATGTATCATCTCTTGTCCATTGGTATATTCCTTCCAAGATGTTCAATTTTGGGCATAGGCATAGGACAGTTCTGATTTTTATTCTCTGAAATTTGCTGTGTTGTTTTCTCATCCCAATTACTTTATAAGCTCCTTGAAGGGTTGGAATTGTCTTTCTTTTTTCTTTTATTCATATGTTAAGTGCTTAATATGGTATCACGTCCATAATAATTGCTGAATCGATGCTCGTTGCTTGCCTGCCTCATCATCCTTGCAAAGTCAGTCCTAGTTGTTTCTTAATTTGTTCATTCAACGAATATTTATTGAGTGTCTACAGAAACTTGCTATAGCACCTGTGTTCAAGGGTCATTAACTTGTAAGTACTTTGCTCTCTTTATTTCTTAAGACAGACAAATAAAACAAATATTCATTAATATTTTACTCATACAGTTTTTCAGTAAATTCAACGGTTTTGATTTCAACAGAGTATATTGCTTTTTAAAGTCAAGTTCCATAAAGCAAGTGCCTTTAGAATAAGATTTCCAATATGTTCAGAAGCTAGCTGTACTTAATGTAGGAGCATAGGCAGAGAACTTCAATGAAATGATAGCAACTACATTTTACAGCACACTGAACCATTCTTGTATCAAGTACTATCACTAAATGCACCTTCATGACCCCTGGGTGTAAAGCTTTTTATTTTCAAAAAACACTCAAAAACCATTTCTCCCAGGTTTCTACAATACCTGTTGTGGAATTGATGCTGACTATATTGTATCTTTCTAATTATTTTGCCATTTAAAAAAATTCATAATTCCATCATGCCTAAAGTTTCTCTATGATTCTTGAGATTTTATTAGTAGGAATCAATCAATCAACAAGCATTTATAAGGCATGTAGTAAAATCTCTTCTGTGCTATGCCTGGGAGAATGCAAATATAAAATCCCTTTCTTCAAAGAGCCTACTTGGTACTGATAAAATAGAACATTTTCACAGATAAGTAATATATGCAAAGTATATAATATGCATAAGTAAATCTTTTAAAATACATGCAAAGTAATATATGCAAAATACATTCTAAGTGATTTGCCAGCTCTGGTTCTAATAACTAAGGCTGTCAGGATGGATAATTTGAGCTGAACCTTGGATGAAGCTTGGAAGTTGAGGACTTTTAAACATAAGATACAACCAAAAAGAAATGTAATGTAGTCAGATCTATACTTTAGGAAAATAACTGTGAGATGAGTCAGGATAGATTAGAATGGGGAGAGTTTTGAGGCTGAAAGATTGATTAGGAAACTATTGAATCATCCAGGTGAGAACTTGAATAAGGAAGAAGGTTGGAGGAGTGGAGAGAAGAGGATGCTTTATGATATATAAAGGCCAGCAGAGCTAGAAGATTTGGATAGGTTTGGTAAGTGTGAGGAGCCAAGGAGGACACTGTGATTGTGAACCTGTAAAGGCTAAACCTGAGGAGCTTTCTAGAGGACTGCTGCTGTGAACAGCTTCTTCATTCTGATTCCGTAGCTTAGTGAACTCTAGAAATCAAAGTACAGCAATTCACAATGTTATGATCTAACAGCTCATCACTAAACTGGCCCCATGGTTTTAAACAAAGTGCAATCACTTAGTAGCACAATCATTTAGTAAGTCCTTAGTTCAATTACCCCTAAGGAGATCACCTCCTTAAGGGACACAAAGTGCAATTATGCAGTAAGACCTTAGTTCAGTCATCCTTGCCTCCTTAATCGGCACAAAACACAAAGGTCAAAGTTCTCCAATCCTAGGTTACATTGCCTTAATCTCTTAATGTCTTAAGGCTTCTTTCTTTTTAATTGTAGACTAGTTTCCAGTAATCCTTAATTCAATCATCTTGGAAGAGGTAGAGGATACAGAGCACAAAGTGTTCCCACCCCTATGCCACAGTAAATCATGGTCTTCTCAGTTTGAGTTAGATACCCAAGGAGAGGTCTTTTCATCTTGATTCTCAGATTCCATGGTTCCCCTTCCAAGGTCCCAGTTCCTGCCCAAATCTATCCAACTGTCACCTGGATTCACAGGCATATAACTCTCAGCTCCTTTTCCAGATCTTGTCCAGTTACTCATCCAGCTCCTTTTCTAGTTCCTATTCCATACTGAAGCTCACAGTGTCCAGTCTACCTCAAGTCCTTTTCAGTTCTAGTTTCTGGGAAGACAAAGTTTAACAGAACCAAAACAACACTGATACACATTGCCAGCAGCACCATAAAATCACTATCTGCCTGTGAAATCAATGCAGACCCACAAACAAGGGAACTCAGCACAAATCATCAGAATAGAAATCAACACAGACCAACAAACAAGGTCCAAGAGGTCAAAAGAAGTCATCAGTATTGTCCCAGGACCTCCAAAACCCTCCTCCAGGACTTCTGTAAACAGACAACCAGAAAATCCTCTTTCAGGGCTTCCTGTAAGGTCCCAGGGCTTCTATAGAAAGTATCACAAACATCAACAGAGAAAGAACAGACAAAAGTACCAAGATACCACAAGTTTTCTCCTTTTTGACTCTGCCACCACAAATCTCTTCTCAGTTCTAACCTGTTTTGCTCAGTTCTGCTCAGTTCTTCTCAATTCTCTTCTCAGTTCTCAGTTATGCTCAGTTCTCAGTTCTCTCTTCTTAGTTCTTCTAAGTTCTGGTCAATTCTTAGCTCTGCTACCAAAAGTTATTTTTCCCCATTCTGTTGTCTCCATCCTGGCTCTCCCCCTTATATATGGCCATTGGCTCCTCCTCTTCCAGTTGCATGAGTCCTCAAGTTCTAGGGTTCACAAGTTGTGGGATTCACAAGTTTGGGATCTTAATATTAGATCCAATCATGAACTGTAACAAGGTGTTAACTACTTCAGTGTTGTTTAAATGGTTGAAATAAGGTGTTAACTACTTCTTTGCTTCCCATTACAGAACCCTGACTCTGAATGTGTGCTATTAACCTTGATAGTAATAAGGAAGTTCAAAATGGGGGAAATATAATGAATCTGAATTACATAGATCCAATAGGTAGTTGGTAAAGTGGGACTATAGCTTAGGACAAGGATTACTGGGGTTACAGATGTAAAACCACACACAGACACACACTCCTGGGAATCATCTACATATACACATGATAATTGAACCCATAGGAGCTTATGAGGTGATCATTTGAGATTGTATAATTAAAAATTTATTGGTAAGTTGAGAGAGGGTAGTTTTATTTGGGTAATGAATAATTAAATGGAAAACATGTCCATAGTAGCAAGTTTAGAAAAGAGTGAGAGAAGACACACTATTGATATAAAGCAGTGGTTCTCAAACTTGCTAATGCCATGATCCTTTAATACTTATATGTGGGTGTATCTGCATGTGGGCAGACCCACCTGGAGATGGATAGAGGAGCGGTGTCTTGGTTCCTAATACCATCGAAAATATGTGTTTTCTGATGGTCTTAAGAGACCCCATTTGACCCCAAAAGGTGTTGCAACTCACAGGTTGAAAACTGCTAATATAAAGTATAAATGGCTTTTGAAAAGAGTTAAGCTAAAAAGGGAAGGGGAACTATAATATTATAGCAAGGAGGAATTATTGAACAGTAGCTAGGTAGGACAATGGGTTGAGTTCTAGAATTGGAATGAGGAAGTTTTGAGTTAAAACACTGTCAGTACTTTCTTCTCTAAAAAAAAATCTAGCTGTGTGACTCTGGGCAAGTTACTTAACCACTGTTTGTTTCAATTGTATAATGGAAAGATTAATAATACCTACATGGGGGAACTGTTGTGGACACTAAATGAGATAATGCTTGCAGAGTCATTGGCAAATCTTTAAACTGTATGTGTGTGTGTGTATGTATATATTTGCATATATGTATATGCATATATACATATATATATTTATGTCAAGGGAGTTATTTTTTTAAATTAAATTGGTTTATTTATTTATTTTTAGTTTACAACATTCAGTTCCATAATCCTTTGAGTTTCGAATTTTCTCTCCCTCTTCCACTCCCCCCCCCATCATGACAGCATGTACTTGAATATAGGATCTACAAATATCTTCATTTAGTCAGGTTATAAAGGAGGATTATAACTGATGGAATGATCAGTGGGAAAGAGGAAACAAAACAAAACAAGAAAAAGAAATACAGCAAGTAGTTTTTTTGTTTTGTTTTTTAATATAAATTTTTAATTTATTTTCTTGTTTACATCATTGATTTCCACCAAATTTTGAGTTACACATTTTCACCCCTACTTTCCCCTACTCCCAACCCCAAGACAGCGATCGCATTGTAAAGCCCATACCCCGATCTGCTCCTTTTATGCCCTCCTCCAATAACCCTCTAACTTTCTGGTGGGGCAGGGACCGTATACCTACCCCAGTCACTATATATCTTTATTCCCAGTTGCATGTGTTGTAGACCTTTAAATTCTAGAATCTTTTGGTTCCTCCCTTGTCACCAACCCCCACTGGAAGGACAAGAAGTTCAATACAGGCTGTACATGTGTAATTATGAAAGACATCTTCACAGTGGACATATTGTGACAGACTGATCATATGTCCCTCCTTCCTATCCCTCCCCCCATTGTTCTGTTCTCTACCCTGTCCCTGGCCCTTTACTGAAGTGTGTGCTTCCAGGAACCCTCCCTCAGACCCTGCCCTCCCCTCTGTCATCTCACCTCTCATCCCCATGCCCCCTATTCTCCTGTGTGGCATGATACCCAGTTTAGAGTTTATGTCATTCCTTCCCTAAGCCAGATGCAATGAGAGTAAATGAAGGTAAAGTTGTAACAGTTATCCTTTGCCTCTTCTATATGGGATGATTAACCCCATTTTGTCTCTCCCTGTCTCCTCTCATTCTAGTCCTCTCCCACCTCAGAATTTCACCTTTTAAAGTGTCATCCCTTCATATTCAATTGATCCTATACCCTGTATGTACACATATACACACATGCTCAGATATATATTCATATGCATATATACCCTCCTATATAGACATGTGTAAGTATACATATATGTACA
>JAQQSW010011571.1:0-12727 GCA_028646575.1 Pseudocheirus occidentalis | reverse complement strand
TGCGCCACCTAGCCGCCCCAATTTAGCTGTATTTTTAATGCTTTCTCAAGTTTGTTCATATATTTTGATATTGGATACTATATTCAATCAAGATGAATTCAGTCTGGGGGCGGCTAGGTGGCGCAGTGAATAGAGCACTGGCCCTGGAGTCAGGAGTACCTGAGTTCAAATCCGGCCTCACACTTAACACACACAAAAAAAAACTAGCCGTGTGACCTTGGGCAAGTCACTTAACTCCAACTGCCCTCCAAAAAGCAAAAAAAAAAAAAAAAAAAAAAAGATGAATTCAGTCTTCGCCTGGTTAATTACAAGTAAGAAAGGGGCACAGGTTTGCTTGAGAACAGTATGCTGCACAGTGTCTGAAAGTGGTCTAGAAATCCAGGCCGGTCTAAAATGAATGAGATTTAAGGCTGCGAGGAATGGGGTCAGTGATGAGTTTTGAGATTAGTGATAGAGTCATATCTTTGCCTTAGTAACCTAAATTTAGCAGGGATGTCGGAGGATCAGAGGGATAGACACAAAGGGGTCAGGAGGTAAGCTGAAGGGGGAAAGAGGGCAGGAGGGAAGAGTAAGTAGGGGCTGACTGCAAGTGTCCAAGCACGGGGCACTGATGGCCTGTGTTAGACTGGTAGTCATGGGGATAGAGAGCAGAGGACCAAGGCAATAAATAATGGACAGAGGGATCAACAGGAGGTAGCAATTCATTAGCTCAGAGGGAAGGATGAAGGAGGTGGTTGAATGAGTGAATGCATGAATGAGAAATCATTTATTAAGCACTTCCTGGCTGCAAAGTGCTGGGGAAACAACCAGAAAAGCCAGACAGACCCTATTCTTTAGGAGTCTGTATTAGAGTAAGGGAGACAGCAGATGTTGGAGATTTCCATTTCAGGGCAGATAGAAAGGCCCCCTGGTTGCCGCAGCATAATTGATAATAATGAGTCTTCTTTCTTTTGTTTTGTTTTCTTTTTTCATTTCTTCCTCTATTTCTTTCTCACGTTTTCAGCATTCACTCTTATAAGATTTGGAGTTCCTTATTTTTCTCCTTTCCTCCCTCTCCCTCTCTCCCCCTTCCCCCCTTTCTCCCCAAGACAGCAAGCAATAGGTCATACACATATAATCATGGTAATCCTATTTCCACATTAGTCATGTTGTGAAGGAAGAATCAGAACAAAAGGGAAAAACCACGAGAAAGAAGACAAACGTGAAAATAGTCTGCTTCCATCAGCACTCAGACTCCACAGTTTCTCTTTTCTGTCCATGTCTCCTGAAAGCCCAGGATAATATGTTACACCCAGAAATAATTCAATAAAGTATGGGATCTACAAGAACCCAGTGGAGCCAAATCCTTCTGAACAAATTTAACTAGAAATATTGCCCAGGAGTTTTGGTTTTGCCTCTGTTCTTGAGCAAAACAGGACCCTACTTAAGCAAAAGAAAAGAATCCTCTCAGGCCATCAAGCAAGCACCAGAGAGGTATCAAACCCTTTTTGTGTACTGGGCACCATGCTAGGTGATGGAGATAAGATCAAATGAAAATATCTGCCCTCCAGGAACTTGCATTGTATCTGTGGGGACAACAGGCCACATATAAGCATGTTTGGCATATACACAAGCATGGGGGAAGGACTAGCAACTGCAGGAAACAGAAAAATCCTCATGCACAAAGTAATGGCCAAATTTCCCATCCCCAAAGTAAACAGCTTTTGAATGGTGAAAGGGTTTGTCTCTGGCTAGAATATCATGCACTAAAACCCAACCTCAAGGTCTTACACATACCTGTAGTGCTTACTACAAGTGCTTACAAAACCTGTAGTGCTATTTGGAAATACTATAAATGCTTCCCAAGGCTACCTGGTAAAAGTCAGGTATCAGCACCATGGTCAGCGGCAGCAGGAAGGCTTGAGAGGTGTTCAGCCCTTTTTCAATCCTGTCTAAACTCTTCATGACCCCATTTGAGTTGTCCTTGGCAAAGATACTGGAAGGTCATTTCCTTCTCCAGATCATTTTACAGATGAGAAAATTGAGGCAAATTGGGTGAAGTGACTTGCCCAGGGTCACACAGCTACTACATGTCTGAGGCCAGATTTGAACTCAGGAAGATGAGTTTTTCTGACTCCGTGCATGGTACTCTGTTCACTCCAGGTATTCTTAAACTTTTTCTGCTAGAGACCCCTTCAGAACTTCTTAAACTGTGGGTAACCACTCCAATTCCACCTAGCTGTCACAGTCCCAACAGTGCTGGGAGCTTATCAGCCAACACTGGTAGAGATACGGCACAACCCCTCAGACATGATCTGTTCTGTTAGAAGCTTGCCATGAAATGATGATGTGAAGATGGAAACGGTGGACCTCACCACCTACAGTATCATCCTGGACACTACTGTGGGTCACTGGGGCTCAGGACTGGGACTCTTTTGCCAGAGTCCCTGGGAGTTTTCCCTCAAATGCACATATCCCTCTGTGTTTCTAACCTTCACCCATGACTCCCAAAAATCGAATGGTCATTTTGGTCCATACTTCCTTTGTTCTCAGAGAATCTCCAGTTGTCATGGCTATGCTTGAGCTATGTCTGTTTGCTAGAGGCTCAGCCCTCTAGTTCACTCTGTGATGAAAAGGCTAACTTGAGTCTTTCTAGGGGTACATCTCTGACAGGGCACCTGTCTAAGGCTCCTCTGATCATTCCAAGTGTCAGGGATGGTTTAAGAGATTCTGATAACATCCAAGATAGGATGGGGGCAGAAAAGGGGTTTAGATACTGTAGGCAGAAAGGAAATGCTGAGTCAGAAATCTCCCCAAAGGAGAAACTGAGGCACTGATGAGAAGATGAGTGATTTTCCAAAGGTCATAGAATCCTATGTAAGTAATGGAACCAAGACTAGAGCTCAGGCTTCCTGTCCCTTCCCGCTTACTCAGCTCCACCAACTATAATGCCATCTGGGGTGCTTTAGGAATAATTAAATGGCCACAGCAAATCAAATACTTAAATATGGCAAATGGGCAAAGGGTGACCATGTTGTGTGTAGGGGTGATATGGAGGGAACTGAATCACTCTGTCAAAAGTCAGGAAAAATGACAATAAATCATGTGGACAGAGAAAACATGAAGCTGGAGTTAGGAAGAGGATTAACATTTAGGAAATGCAAATAAGGAGATGCCAACATAGGGAGACACTGAGCACTGAAGCTGGAGCAGGGAGGGGGCAGGAAGGATTTGCAGTGTTGGAGGACAGTCTCCAAAAGGACTTTGCTGAAGTTTTGTATTTGCTGCAAGACAACATCAATGAGCCAGTCCTGGCGTGTGTCAGCCAAAGAGCCTAATTCCATTGAAGATGACCTGCACAGCAGGACAAAGACAAGGGAGGTCATAGTCCTGTTGTCCTCTGCCCTGATCAGACCCTGTTGAGGAGAAAGGAGCCTAGGCAGACCTGTGATACTAAAGCGATTTTTGTCCCAGGAAGCCTCAGACCCCACACTGGAAGTCACCGCTTTGGAACCACTCAATATTTTTAAATAATGAACAGGGCTCTTTGGTTGTAGTGGGATTGGCCCTTCTCACCATGGTTTCAAGATGGTAGACTATGGCTCAGGCTTCAACACCTGCTGATTACATGGAGCTCCTTTGGGAACAATAGTGCTGCCTATCATCCTACCTGCCAAGCTACATACACTTCCTCTTTTGGATGCTCTCATAATTACAAAGCATTCCTTCCATGTGGCCTTCATTGGACTTCCCAACCTTCACTCACAACTCCTGCTTCTCTCTTCTGGGGCCATATACAACAAGGCTAATCCTTCCATGTGCCAGCCCTTAGATAATGAGCCACCAATTCTCACGGTCACCAAGTATTTTCTTCTCTGGGATAGACATACCCAATTCCTTCAACTGAACTTCATGCGGCCTAGTCACCACACCCACTCTACTGGTCACCTGCCAGGATGTCTACAGCACCAGCTGCCCCCTTTCTGTTCCCCATCTGAACCCATCTGTGTGCTCGTTCTTCTTCTACTGCCCTCAAGTCACAGGCTGAGGTGATGGGTCCGGCTCTTCTCCAGTGGTTATACCGCAATTTCTCAATGACACTACTTCCTTCAAAGTACATGTAAATATATGTGTGTATGTAATATATATGTACATACACATTTATATCACTTTCTCGCTAGTGTTATCACAAACTATTGTGTTTGGCTTATATAGGTCTTCTTTTGCATATCTTTCTCAGCTTTTGAAATTGTGATTTAAGGTTTACAAATTTTCCATGTTACCCCATTTGATCCACACTACTCCATGAGGTAGGTGATATTATTGTCCCCATTTTACAGATCTAGACACTGAGCCAAACAGACATTAAGTGACTTGCCCAGGTCACAGATAGTAAGTGTCTGAAGTAAGAACTGAATTCCAGGTTTCTGACTCCACTTCAGCACTCTTAGCTGAGCACCTGTGGAACACCTCCATCTGCCTGGCTTATTGGCCTTTCCAACACAACTTTCCCAAATGGGGTTCTCTTTCCCCTAAACTTTCTCCTCCTAGTTCTCTATCTATGGGAGAATATACATTTACTCTCCTGTTTTGATCCCTTTCAAGCTGTCTATGACTGGTCCTTCATCCTCCCCTCTCAGAGCTGCTGAGTTGCCAAGTCCCATTGATTCTCTCTGCCCAACATGCCTTGCCTTGGTCCTCATCTCTCTCTTACCATTATCAACAGTCCAATGCAGGATCTCAGTACCACCCACCTAGATTACTAGTCACCTCCTACAAGCTCTTCCCTCCTCCACTCTCTTCCTCATCACCTCCGTTTGCCCTTCACTCTGGTCCTCCCATATCTTGGCCAGGCTTCTCAATAAGGCAATGATCTGCTTTGATCCTGATTGGCTTAGAAGTCATCAGAGACTCCATTAAACAGCCAAGGGACTGTCTTTGTCTTTCCTTATGTGCCCTGCATTTAGCACTGGGTCTAGCACATAAGAAGCATTTGCTGATGGCTGACTGCCTCAATTTGTTGAGCAGTGCTCTGTGTGCTCTGGCACCACTCTGTGTTCCCTGTGTAATCTCATGTTCTTTGTTACCATTTAATCTCTTCTCCTGAAAATGTGCCCTTCACTCAGGCCTCAGAAAAGCCCCTGCAGTTTCATGCCACTAACTTGGTCCATAATGCCCTTCATACGTGGAATGTATTAACTTGGTGGTAAAGACAAATGAACTTCTTTTGGTTGACACCAAACATTCCATATCCCATCTCTATGCTTTTGCACTGGCTGTGCCTTCCTCCTCACCTCCACCTCATTCAACTCCTTGTGTCCTTCAAAACTCAGCTCAAGTGCCATCTACATGGGGACATTTCTAATTCAATCAGCTACTAGTGATCTTCCTCTCCCTCCCCCCACAAGTGACCATTTCTCAGGTGTTTTATAGGGAGGCTTGCTTTCTGGGCATGGGTTGAACAAGGTGGCACTAACCTCCATTCTGACTGTGAAATTCTATTTTGTCTGTATTCTGTATGTATTGATATACGGGCATATTGTGTCCCCTCATAGACTACAAGCTCCTTGAGGGCAGAATCTGTTTTATTTGTGTCTGTATTGTGTGTACCTGACCCAGCTCCTTGCACATAGTAGGTGCTTAAGAAATGTTGGTTGATGAATTGTTTGACTACCATTGGATTCCCAAGTTTCCTTTAAAGGCTAACTCTAAGGCCCTCCCCCACCAGTCGGAATCTTCTCTGATTCCAGAACCAGTGATGGTGACATTCTCTCCCTCAAAACTCATAGAACATGGATCAACTCCTCTTCAATGCCCTTGGGCATTATCATTATTGGGACAGCTGTCTCAGGCCCTTAACTCTGCACTGTGAGATCCCCTTAGCAATGGAGCCAGTTCTTCCCTGTCCTTGGTACCTCACACCTCCAACACTCCCTTCCATGCTCTGTAGCAACTTAACCAGCATTTATTGAATGTGGTTGATCTCTTTTCTGTCTCTTGAAAAGCTCCTGTTATTCAGTGAAATGAGAGTGCTGGCGGTTGACTCTTGGTCACTCTCAAGAGAGAAACCAAGACCCATGGCCAAGGCTGCCTATGGGTGTCTTAACCCTCACCAGTCTCCCTGACTTTCCAGGGAGGATATTGGGATGCAGAGACCTTAAGTGACCTATCATATTGCACTCCCCAGGCTAGAGAAGATTGCAACACCTCCCCACCAGTGCCCAGAAAAAGAGACTAAAACAACCATACTAATGGACCCAAGAGGAAGTTGGGTATGGTAGGAAGATCACTATATTTGGAGTCAAGTATCCTTCCATCTCTTACTATCCCTTTGACCTTGGGCAAGGCATAGACTCTCTGGGCCTCAGTTCCCTCCTCTATAAAATGAGAGGATTGGACTAGATGGCCCCTTCCAGCTTAGAGCCCTGCTCCTGTGATTCTATGGATTTCATGATTTCCTTCCCTCCATCCTATCCAAGACTTCAGGCATCACAGCTAAGAAAAAACAAGGAAAGATCCACAATTTGCTTTGCATTTGATTTATTATGAGGCAGCTTTGAAACAAGACCTCAGCACCTGTGGATGTTTTTCTCAATACCAGGGTTCAGCTTTTGGCTCACAAAAGGAATCAGAGAGCCAGTAAGCTAACCCAATATGAAATCTTTTCCATGAGATAAAAGTGATGGTAGCGTGTTCTTAAAGAAAGAGGATCTGCATCAACCTGTCAATCCAACAGGCAAAACATTCCAAAACAGAGAGGCAGGGAGGCTATGCGGACCTGCTGTTCCTGGGTCACTGAAGCAGTACAGCTGTTCACACCCAATTATACTAGTCCTTCCACAGGACACAGGGCACCTAAGGGCCAAGGACTGGGAAGGGTTTGCCTTCGGGATTCAGCTCCAACATGAGAATGTTTAAGGGGGATAAAATAGAATATCTGAGTACAAAAATAGTATGAGAACAGTACAAAAAATCTGGAGCCTGGAAGTCAGGATGATCCTTCCCTAATGCTGGTCATGGGTTGGGAGACAGGGAGGAACCGGAGGGAATCCAAGAAGACTTCATAGAGGCAGAGACTGGTGTTTGGATTTAGAGAGGGAGGGACTCCAGGTTCAGCTCTAGACCAGGGAAGGGAAAGAGCTTGGCACCCTGACCTTCGGAAGGAAGGCAGCCTCCGATGTCAGCATAGGAAGGCGTCCTGGCTCGCACCTCCAGTGTGAGGACAGAGAGAAAGGAACCTGGCTCAGTGTCCAACCCAGACAAGGCAGACAGCTTCAGCTTTCAAGCCCATCTAGGAACCCTTACCTAGGCTGATGCAGCATTGCAGGAACCTAGACATTTGTGCCTCAGGTCTAGGGTGGGGCTCAAGAATAGCAGAGAAGCATGTCTGAAAGCTCTTGCTGGAGCTAGACCACAAATAACCAGAATTCTTTGGTAGTGTGTTCAGGCCCTCTGGAGAGTCATGAGCTAATTTAAGTCAATCCAGAATAATTCCCAGGTGCTAGACATGAAGTATTTGACCAGGCCTCTAGCATCAGCTAGAATACACTGAGAGAAAATGGAGGGGCTGCTCTAGGCAGTCACATACTCTTCCCCAGTTGGCCATCACCCTCCAAGCCCTGTCCTTGACACAATTCCTGATTAAACATAAATTGGAGGGGAGGAAAGAGGCTGGGGAAATCATCCTTTGTAGGGATCATGCTACATGTTCTTGTGTGGAGTCTGGGAAAGGTGCTGGATGCCCCCTCCAGAGCTCCTAAGAACATCTACCATCAGCTTCTTGTAGGGTGGTTCTGGAAGAGGCAGTGTGGAGTGATGGGAGGGGTGCTGGATGTGAAGTCAGGAAGACCTGAGCTCCAGTCCTCCCTGAGACACTCACAGGTTGTGTGACCATGAGCAAGTCACTTTCCTTTACCTGCCTCAGTTTACTCAATTGTAAAGTGATTCCAATGTTCCAAAGCCCTTCTCGCTCTGAATTTGTGAATCTTTGTTCTACCCCATGAAATACCCTAAATTCTAAGCTGAAAAGCTCCCTGTTGACTGCTGTAGTTTCCCCACTTCCAGAGGAGGTAGATGGGAAATATAACCCCTCTTACCACCCCCAGTGCAAGGCCAATCATAGCAGCAAGGAGCTGGCATGACCAGCAGCAGAGAAGCAAGTAAAGGTCTCAAGCTGGAGATGATTGGCTCCAGAGGCTCTGGGCTTAAGGAGGCCGGGAGGACTTTGGGACTATCAGGGTCTTTGGAGCTATTTATGTCCTGCAAGCTGCCCAGCCCCTCCCCAAGCTTCAGTCAGGTGATGGCATAGGAAAGCCTGCTATGGTCCCCATCTATCTCTTTGCACCATTTAGATGCTCTTTCCCCAGGGACTCCAGGCTGGATTGAATACTCTCCATCCCACCTCTTCAGTGGACTGTGCCTCATCAAGGCATGAGTCCTTGGCTGAGGCCAGCTGGCATTCCACCCTTTCCCCCTCACATGGCTGGGAACTGTGATCTCTTCCTATCTCTCAGTGGTTGGTAGGGTGAGGGCAGTACCTGGGCTGCCCCTTCAGGGATTGTGGGCCCAGAAGCAGAAGGACCCCTTTCCATTAGAGCCAGTAGGAGATCTCAGCATGTGGGAGAGTGTACAGCCTCCTTCAGCAGGACACCAGGCAGTTTTGGATGAATTAGCACTTCTTCTCCTCCCCCTCACTTCAATTGCATGTGCTGGGACCATAATTCTCTAAAAGACAAGATTACCAACTCCTTTGTGGTTTTTCCATGTTCTGCTCACTGTCCTTTAGTAGGGAAAACCATTTCCACAGGGGCTGTCCTCAAGAATGCCAATGTCCTTCACAAAGCCCCTCTTTGGACAAAGTATGGCTTTTCAGGGACAAACTTCTTAAGTTCAATTGAACAGCCATTTACTAATCATATACTATAGGTCAGGTGCTGCATTTAAGAAGATGACAAATAACATATTCCCTTCATTCCAGGGGCTTACAATATTTGAGGGAGAATATGGCATTTAGAGAGAAGCTCTTCATACTGCCGTGTGATGGGGAAAGAAGGGGATGCTCTGGAAAATCTAAGCAGAGAGCTATGACTTTCAGATGGGGAAATCAGGCAAGATTCACAAAGGAGGTGACTCCCAAATTGTGCCTTGAATGTGAAAGATGAGAAGGAAGCACATTCTAGGCTTTGGGAATGCCGTGGGCCAGCATAAGTAACCGGCCAGTTTGGAAAACAGAAGGGGTGAGTGAAACTAGAACAGAAAGGCTACTTCCTGATAGACAGATTTCAAAGCGCCTCAAATGGCAGGCTAGAGAATTTGCATCTTATCCTATGCTCAATCAGGAAGCACTGATCTTTCTTTCTTTCTTTCTTTCTTTCTTTCTTTCTTTCTTTCTTTCTTTCTTTCTTTCTTTCTTCTTTCCTTCCTTCCTTTCTTTCTTTCTTTCTTTCTTCCTTCCTTCCTTTCTTTCTTTCTTTCAAGGGAGAAGGCAGGGTAATTGGGGTTAAAACATTTTTATGTGATTATTTTTCATTTTGATTTTTTCATCAAAAAACTACCTGTTCGTATCCTTTGATCATTTATCAAGTAAGGAATGACTCATATTCTCATAAATTTGATAAAGTTTTCTATATATTTGAGATCTGAGACCTTTATCTGAGAAACTATCTATAAAATTCACATACACACAGTTTCCTACTTTCCTTCTCATTTTGGCTACATTGGTTTTGTTCAATAAACACTTTTTAAAAAATTTAATGTCATCAAAATTATCCAGTTGACATCTCGGAGGCTCTCTCTTGTTTAATCATACGTTTTTCTCCTAATCACAAATTTGATAGGAAATATATTCCATGTTCTTATAATTTACGTATGATATCTCCCTTAATACATAGGGCATGAATCCATTTTGACCTTAAATGGTTCCATGTCCAAATCAATTTCAACTGTCAATCGGAACACTGGATGGGAGAAGCACATACCGCCACCATGTGGCTTACTGACCCAACTGCTATCCACCAACCTCCCCAGAAGCAGAGAACAGTCTTTTTACAGGCAAAATTCATTTCCTCCAATGCTATCTCAGAGCTGAAAGAGACCTCAGAAATCATCTCCACTGTCAAACTGGGGAGCAGAGGGTAGAGTTAACTAAAAGATTTCAAAAGCTCCTTTTAACCATAAATGCTCTCAGCTAATTGAACTTCTGGGGCTAATTTAACCCTTGCTCGTATAAAATCAAATGACATAAAAATGTCAAATGACATATAAAATGATTTGTAAAGTGCTACAGAAATGTTTGCCATAATTACTATTACCCTTGTTATTATAATAGCTGGTGGAGAAGGAGAAAACCTAGATCCTGAACTCAAGGCTCCCATAGCAGTAGGTTATGTCTGAGATTTCTCAAACAGAGGAAGACTAAGCCTAAGCTGATCCCCACTCTAGCCCCAGCCCTTGAGGGCTCCTATTCTCAGGTCCAAGATGCCCAAACACCAGACATCTAACTGGGAAGATGGTAGAGGTCATCCTGATATCAGCATGTTCATTCAGGTTCAGTTTAGGAACAAAATGAGACAGTCATAAGTCATTGAACTCTTAACAAGGGGAGGCTTACTTTGCCCCAACACAGCAAGGATATGCAACAAAGATATTCTGAAAGTTTGTTTCTATAGAGTCTATCCGAGAGAGACAGACAGACAGAGAAAGAGACAGAGACAGAGACAGAGAGAGAGAAAGAGAGGAGAGAGACAGACAGGGGCAGAGACAGAGAAAGAGAGAGAGTGAGAGACTGAGAGAGACAGAGAGAGGGGGGAGGGAGGGAGGAAGGGAGAAGAAAGAGAGAGAGAGAGAGAGAGAGAGAGAGAGAGAGAGAGAGAGAGAGAGAGAGAGAGAGAGAGAGAAAGAGAGAGAGGTTAAGAACATGAAATCAACAGGCCATGGCAACAATGAATATGAGGGTGAGAGAGGGCAAAGGCTCAAAGAAAATACCCAGGTTGTGAGCCTATGGGACCAGAAGGCTGGTGGTACCCTCAACAGTAATAAGGACATTAGGAAATAGGGAGGATTTGGGGGAAAAGATAATGAATTCTGTTTTGAACATATTGAGTTTAAGATGGTTACAGTACATCCAGTTTGAGGTCTCTAATATGCAGTTAAAGACTCAAGATTGGGGGTCACCAGAGAGGTTATGGGGATAATTGAAACCATGGGAGATTTTGAGATCACCAAGCAAAAAGCACAGGGCAGACAAGAAGTGGGTTGAAGACAGAGCTTTGTGGGACCACTATGGGTATGAGCTGGACAAAGATTCAATAAAGGAAACTGAGGAGAGATCCGATAGGTAAGAGGAAAACCAGGATATCATGAGGACCTAGGCAGAAGAGAATGTCAAGCAGAAACAGTGCCAAAACCTACGGAGATGTCAACAAGAATGAGGATTGGGAAAAGGTCATTGGATTTGGCCATTAAGAGATAATGAAGATGAAATTGCAGCAATTATTAGGAGTTATTTTAGCCAATTAAAGGTCAATAAAACTGACAATCTAAATTAAATGGATGAGGGGCAGCTAGGTGGCGCAGTGAATAGAGCACCGGCCCTGAAGTCAGGAGTACCTGAGTTCAAATCCGGCCTCAGACACTTAACACACACACAAAAAAAACTAGCCGTGTGACCTTGGGCAAGTCACTTAACCCCAACTGCCTTTCAAAAAGCAAAACAAAAAACAAAAAACAAAAAAAAACAAATAAATTAAATGGATGAGCATTTACAAAAATATAAACTGTCCAGATTAATGGAAGAGGACATAGAATACTTAAATAACTCTAGCTTAGAAAAAGAAATTGAACAAGCCATAAATGAGTTCTTAAGAAAAAAAATCTCCAAGACCAGATGGATTTCCAAGTGAATTGCACCAAACATTTAAAGAACAAATAATTCCAATATTATATAAACTATTTGAAAAAAACAGGCAAAGAAGGAGTCCTATATTCTGCTGATATCTAAACCAAGAAGAGCAAAAACAGAAAAAGAAAACTATATACCACTCTTCCTAATGAATATTGGTACAAAAAATGTAAACAAAATACTAGAAAGGAGATTACAGCAACATATGAAAGAGATCATACACCATGATTGGTGGGATCTAACTCCAGGAATGAAGGGCTGGTTCAATATTAGGAAAATCATCAGCATCAGTGACCATATTGATAATAGAAGCAACAAAAATGATATGATTATATCAATGGATGCAGAAAAAGATTTTGACAAAATCCAATACCAATTCCTATTTAAAACACTTGAAAGCATAGAAATCATTGGAGCCTTTCTTAAAATGATAAGTAATCTATATCAGAATATATATCAAGAGCAAGCATTATCTGTAATGGGTATAAGCTAGAAGTCTATACAACAAGATCAGGGATGAAGCAAGGATGTTCATTATCACCATTATTATTCAGTATTGAACCAGAAATGCTACTGTAATAAGACAAGAAGAATAAATTGAAGAAATAAGAATAGGCAACAAGGAAACAAAACTATCACTCTTTACAGATGATAGAAGGGTATATTTAAAGAACCCTAGAGAATTAGCCAAAAAAAATCTGTTGAAAACAAATTAACTTTAGCAAAGTTGCATGATATAAAACAAACCCACAGAAACTATCAGCATTTCTCCATAAATACCAACAAAATTCAGCAGCAAGAGATAGAAAGAGAAATTTGATTTAAAATAACAGCAGTTAATGCTATATA
>JAQQSW010011570.1:0-12727 GCA_028646575.1 Pseudocheirus occidentalis | reverse complement strand
AAATTGTCTCTCCTGGATCTATTTTCCAGGTCAGTGGTTTTTTTCAAGGAGATATTTCACACTGCTTTCTATTTTTTCATTTCTTTGTAACTGTTTAATAGTAACTTGGTTTCTCATAAAGTCATTAGCTTGTACTTGCTCCACTCTAATTCTGAAGGAATTATTGTCTTCAGAATGCTTTTGAGATTCTTTTTCCATCTGGGAAATTTGACTTTTTAAGGCATTCTTCTCCTCATTGGCTTTCTGGGCCTCCTTTTCCATTTGAGTTAATCTATTTTTTAAAGTGTTGTTTTCTTCAGTTAGGTTGTTGACTCTCTCTTCATGATTTTCTCACATCATTCTCATTTCTCTTCCCAATTTTTCCTCCACTTGTCTTATTCAGTTTTCAAAGCCCCTTTTCAGTCAATGTATAGCTTCTAAGCATTCTTCAAGTGTCTTGGAAGCATTTGGTGTGGGAGTTGTGACTGTGTTGTCTTCCTCTGGTTCCATGCTTTGATCTTTTTTGTCCCCCAAAATAGGAACCTAAATTTGGATTGCTGTGCTTGCTTTGCTTCCTTTGATTACTCATATTTCCCCTCAGTTACTTGACTTTTGAGCTTTTTGCCACAGTAGAACACTGCTTCCAGAGAGGACAAGTTTGTCCCAAATCTTTGGGGTTTTTTTTAGCTGCCAGAGCTATTAGTTGGGTGCCCTCTCTGAAGCCCCCACAAGCTCTGGCTTACTGGCCACACACCCCAGGACCTCCACCCAAGGCAGTGATCTAGATCCAAGCAGGTTAAAGCAAGAATGATTACCCTCTGAATGGTCGCTTGGCTCCCGTATGATGTGCAGGCCAGGAGCTCTGAAGGAACTACTTCTCACTCTAGGGGCAGGGGCTGGACCATGTTCCATCCTCCTGAGTTCCAACAGCGTTCCACACTGACCTTTTACTTTGTCTTTGGTATTTATGGGTTGATAATTCTGGAAACTACTTCTGCTGTTGGACATCCATTCCCCAACGTCTGCTCCAGCTGCAGCTGGTCAGGGCCACCCTGGGGCTCAAACTGTGGGCTCACATGGAGCTGGGGTTGGCTCCCAGCACGCTGCGATAGATCCTTACTATAGGCCTGCCCTACTGCCGTCAGTGGGAGATTTGTTTCTCTCTGTCACTTTGTGGGTTCTGTAGCTCTAAGGTTTGTTTGGAATCATTTTTATAGGTATTTGATGTGGTCATGGAGGGAGCTCATGGAGCTTTCCTTCTTCTGCACTGCCCTCTTGGCTCTTCCCAAGAAATGATATTTGAATCCATACCCAATTTGGATTCCAAATTCAGCACTCTTTTTCACTATACCCAACCATCTAACATCCATTTTGGCTGAGCCTAGAAGCATTACTGTTTTCCTGGAAAGTAGTCACCCTTCATGTATCTAGTATCATATTTTTATCTTTAGGACCTTCTTGATGATTCTCAGGTTCGTTTGGAAACTGGACTAATTCCTACATACCAGTCCCATGTCATGCAGGACACCAGAGTTTTTATTTATAGTATTTAATCAAAACTGTTTACTGGTGGCTGAAAATGTTGGCTTCCTTTCTTCATAAGGGCCAAAATTGAAATGTCTAAAATAAAGGGGGTACACCAGGCCTAAGATAAAAGGGGTAAAAAAATTCATATTTCTGGTGCCATGAATGAACATAATTGTTAATTTTCACTTATCCTTAAGGGAAGGGTGAGGAAAAGGGTGGCAATACACAAATCCTCATTTTGTGCATCCATTGGGAAACAAGTTAATTCCATTTAGAATCTTTCAATTAAAAATGGAAATTGGCACTTTGCTTTAAAAAAAATCACACATAAATCAAGAAAAATTCAAATATGCTTTGAGTGTTCACCATGGGAAAAACATTTGAAACCTCAAGGGAAAAAAATAAAATACCACCTGTCACAGGATGGGAGGAGAGAAAGATAGGAAGAGGGAGGGAGGCATGTATTCAGGAGGGAAAATTCTGACAGATTTCTAGCTTCCTGTCACACTGAGGAAGGACAGGGTAGTTTTAAATTAATGAGGTTGTTAAGCAGGAAAATAGACTAGTACATAATAGAAGCTTATATGTGTTTAAAGTACATTTTACCTGACAAAAGTTACGGAGGTACTGAGAGTTTCTGCTATGACCTGACCATCAGGTATTAACATTGATACCACCCACAGCTCTTTCTGTGATTGTGGTGAAAGCTATTAACTACTACAGGCACATTTATTCAAGAAAATGTGCATTCTGATTAAAATGGCTTTCTGTAAAATTGTCGCTTGTATCTGGTTTTATTTGCAGTGAGCTGCAAGTTTCGATTAACTTTTATCTAGCATATAGAAAAGGAAACCAATAAGAATGAATAACAACATGGCAGGTGTTGCCAAAAGGAGAATAATTTTGCTTAATTTCTTTGAAGATTTCTATTATTCCAGAGTGTTTTGGCAGATCTTGCTTAACATCTGTCATTTCTTTTACATTGGCTTTATTTGCTGCATTTTTATGGAGGACTAATTCTAATGGTGGGGTGTGATATATGAAATTATGTCCAGCATCTCCAGCTTCCTCAGTTCTATTCTCTTTTCATCTTACAGCAGAAGGTGATGATTTTAGATGCAGAAGGAAGATGAGCTCTCCTGTATGATTTCTCTACTCTTCCAAAACCTGATATTTTCCTCCCTTCTAGACTAAGATGATTCACTATAAGTGAATTCAGACTCATTTAAATTCCTTTGTCAGAAATATTTAGCACTGTAGTTTTCTTTCATCTACTTATAGATCTGTTGTGGGCTGTGTGCCTCCAGATCGACAGGCTTCCTGGAATCACTGAATCATTAAATTTTAAAGCTAGAAGGGGCTTGAGACATCATCTTGTTCAATGCATTCACTTTGCTTGTGAGGATTTAGTCCTGGCTCATGTTGTTGCTATGACTCTGGATGGGATGGGAGGAACCTTCCCTCATTGCAAATAATCAATTAACTAATAATCCTTTATTTGAACACTTACTTTGTGTTAGGCACTGTGCTGGTTGGTGGGAGTACAGAGGTAAAAATGGAAAAGTTCCTAACTACAGGAACTTTGTATGTTAACAACAGATATGTATGTCTGTAAATATATATATCAGTGAGGTGGCACAGTGGATAGAGTGCCCAGTCTGGAGCCAGGAAGACATGAGTTCAAATCCTGCCTAAGATATGTACTAACTGTGTGACCTTGGGCAAATCACTTAACCTGGTTTGCCTTAGTTTCCTTATTTAAAAATGAATTGGAAAAAGAAATGGCAAATCAGCATAATATCTTTGTCAAGAAAATCTCAAATGGGACAATGAAGAGTCATACATAGGACACAGCTGAAACAACTGAATAACTATATGTGTATATACATACAACATATTTATGTGTATATATATACGTGTGTGTAAAATAAATATGTGTAAAAACAATATGTGTAAAATAAATTCATGGTCATTTTTCAGGGGTAGGGGATGACATTAGTAGCTCAAGGGATTAGAAAATCTTTATGTAGAAATAGTACTTGAATTGAGCTTCAAAAGAAACAAGGTATTCTAAGAGGTGGAAGGGAGGAGGGAGTGCAGACCAGGCATGAGGGAGAGTCAGTATAAAGGTAGGGAGATGGTAGGAGTGATGTGTGTGACGAATAGTAAGACTGGTTTTGGTTTGGACATAGAGCGTATGAAGTGGAGCAACACACCATAAGGCTGGGAATACAGATTAGGGCTAGGTTGTAAAGGGCTTTAAATGCCAGTGATGAGTGTATTTGATCCTAGAGATAATAGAGGGACCTTGGAGTGTTCTGAGTAGGCAAGTAATATGGTTTTATTCCTATTTTTTAGGAAAATCACTTTGGTAGCTATTTGGAGGCTATAATTGGAAAGCAGAGAGACTAGGCAAGGGACAAAATAAGAGAATTTTGCGATAGTTGAGGTCAGGGCTGGGGAACCTGTGGCCTCAAGGCTTTGAGGTCACAGGTTCTCCACCACTGGAGATGAATGGTGTTTAGGGCCTGAAGTAGAAAGGGAATAGAGGGAAGGGGATAGATGTGAGAAATATGGATATAGAATTAACAAAATTTGGCAACTGATTATCCAATATGTGAGGTGGGGCAGAGTGAGGAGTTGAGAGTGGTACTGAGGTTGCAAGCCTGGATAATTGGAAGGATTGTGGTATCCTTAACCAAAATAGGGAGGTTTGACAGAGGGATAAATTTTTGGGGGAAGATAATGAGGTTGTTTTGGGCATACTGAATTTAGAATGTCTCTGAGACATCCTTGTTCAAATATTCAATAGATGATTGAAAATATAGCACTGGAGCTCAGGAGAAAAACAGGTTGGAGTATAGCTTTGGAATTACTGGCCCACAGAAAAGCACATAAGCACAAACACATATTAAAAATGTCTTACGTATATTCTTCTCATAGGTAAGAAGAGAGTCAATTTTGTTTATTTGGGAGGAAAGAATATTACTTTTTAAAGGTATCCCTGATTCTTATCATCTGGTTTAGTAAGGTGCTGTGTATGTATGTATGCATTGTTCTGGTTACAGAGCTGAGAAGACCTATCCTGTATTGCCATTTCAGGAAGGACCGTGGGCATGCTTCATCTCACTCAAACCTTGACTCTTCCTCCTCCTCTCCAGCCACATTGCCCCTTCTTTGGGAAGTCCTTCCCACCTTGGCCTCCATCCTCACCCAGACCCTTCTTGCTCCCTTTTATATGTTGTCATCCCTCATTAGAATGTAAGCTCTTTGAGGCAGGGATTGTCTTGCTTGCTTGTATTTGTATGCCCAGGATTTAGCACAGTGTCTGGCCTGCAGTGAATGCTTAATAAATGCCTTTTCTATTTATCTGTAAGGCTTCCTTAATAAGCAATTTATACTTGGATACATCAGTGACCAATCCAGTTTGATGACCAGGAGAGCAGGTCAGAGGAGGGGTGAGGGAAGGGGGTGGGAAACAGCTGCACACAGCTATGTGCACATTTCCCACACCTATCTTTAGGGAGCCCAAAAAAGCCAATCAATGAATGTATCTCAGGTAATCATTACGAAGGGTCATTCTTTGGTCCTACCCCATCTTTTTCATAAGAAAACTTGGGTCATATACATTGTGGAGGTATGTACCAAGTTGTTACATGCTTACATGGAAGTGAGAGGGGTCCTTTTATTGGAGAAAGTTCAATCATTGAACTCATTTTTCAGTAAAATTATTTGCTCTACAAATATTTAAAGTTAAATTTAGTGACTTAGAAATATTGTATGATAACTTTTCAATTATTAATGATTTCAGGATTTTCTATCAAAATTTTTATGTTTCCTAAGAATTATGTGTAGATGTATCACAAATGCTGATAGGATCTGATTTTGTTGTTGAGTCAAGTTCACTGTGTTTGGTTGAGTTAAGTTCCCTATCCTAACTGACAAAATATATTTCTTCATTTGTTATTCCATTTATAATGAGATAAAGAAAGATTCCCACCTGCCCCAATCCTCTAGTGCTCTAGTTATAACATGCCTTATAGAGTATACATGGGGTTGAGCTTGAGTAACTCCCCAGACAGTTATGTTGAGGCCATGTATGTTCTGGATTAGTACTGAAAAACTTGGTGCTTTGGGAGGATGAGGTAATTCCTTTATCCTCAGGACAGCCGCAGGGGTGGGGGAACACGTCAAAAGACGACTGACCGCTGAGTAAGGAAGAGCCTCTCGTTTAGTAGACTTTGAAGGGAGAGAACGTCTATCCTCACTCTTCCCATCTGCTAAACATGTGAGGGCTGTATGAGGGTCTCTTAGTTTTTCAGTGAGGTGGGGGAAGAGGTACTTGTGTCTCCCACCTCTCCCCCCCACTCCCACTCCCTGGCATCTACGGAGACTGCTTATATTTGGCTGCTAGGGCGTGCCCTCACCAAAGTGAACCGAGGTAGAATCTCAGGATCCTAGACGTCTCTTTTCTGTGTTTCTTTCTCAGAGCATAGGTGACTGAATGATCCTGAGATGGATGTTTCCAGTGAAAACCTTGAGAGTTCAAGGCTGGGAGCTCTTGGGTTCCTCAGTTGGAGCTGACTGGCAACATCCAAGTTGTCTGCAGTTACACCCTTCCAGAGATGAGCACTAACAGGAGCACACGCTTAAGTCCTGGCACAACTTGACGTAAGACGCGGAATCTGAGGGAGTTGTCCAGACAATGTGGAAGGTGTAGTGGCTATTCAGAAGTCCTATAAAGACTTTATGCTTTGATTCTTTTCTTTCAGAAACCTATCTTGTGAGAGAAAATAGTAGGAGCTTCGGGTTGTTGTTTCATATGTTACATGTTTGTCAGTACACGTGTATGGGTCATTTTGTTTTAATATTTCTTTTTGTGGAGAAAATAAATGCCTGTTACTTAGTGGATCTGCATTATACAATGGCTAGGCTAGTTTTGTGTTAAATGTCTGACGCTAGATTTGAACTCAGGTCCTCCTGACTCCAGGGCCAGTACTCTATTAACTGCACCACCTCGTCATCCCATTGAGTACCTTTCTACTCTTTCTTTGGGATATCTTGGACATGAATCCTGTCTAAGCCTTAAGTGATTTTCCCAGGGTACTACTGGGCTGGAGTATAAAGAAATAGATCTAGAAAACTGAACCAAGGTCTTCATGTATGTGCTCAGATCTGAGGCCCCTTAGTGGCAGAGGCACTTGGGATGGCACCAGTTTGTCATGACTTATTCCTTTATCAAACATTTATTTAGCACCTACCAGTTACAAAGGCACTAATAGCATTGATTTTTCGATGAAGATTTAAAAGAAAAATCATCTGTTGGACCAGAACAATGGTCTGGAACCAATAGTGGTAGACAAGGATGTTGTCATTCAGAGTGGGAAGAACAGATGAGGAAATAGTTGGTATTCAGTGTCGATGCCAGGAATGGATATAGTATCCTCCGTGGACAGTAAGGTTTTCAGTTAGGGCTCGAAGGTGGATGCTATAGTTGCAGAATGAGGGGAGTGTATTTATAATCAAATATGGGTTCTAAATGGCACAGTGAAAAGGGGTGATGGAGATCTAGATGGTGGTGGGGAGATTGGGGATGTGGAAGATAGGGCTGAGTTCAGTAAGAAGAGTGTAGAAAGAGGCCTCAGAAAAGGGGGGTTTTCATCTAAAGCAATATTTAAAGGCAAAAGGGATTAGAGAAATAGGATGCTAGGAAGTAAGTTGGAAGTGTGTGTTAGTCCAAGGTGGGAAGAGAGTTCTGGGAAGGTAGAGATTAGTTTATGCAAAAGTTGGGTGGTATGGTAGCCACCACCAAGAGAAGATGGTGGGATTATAGCTTCCAGGAGGAAAGAATAGGACAGAAGTTATCTCCACGGGCTGTCATTCCCAGGTATGATATTTTTAAGTATTGCTGAGTTATTTAGGGCCTGCTCAAAGCTCTCTAGAGTCCAGCAACACATGGACACATGGACGTGGTCTTCTTGGCTTTTGGTTCAGCTCTCTGCCCACTATACAACACTGCCTCTCATACATATATTCATACATATATTTGTATTTTTATAAATAGAGAGGCAGGGCATCATAATGGATAGAGAACTATGGTCTTGGAGTCTGAAAGATTTTAAGTCCCACCTCTGACACATGCTAATTGTGAGACTCTGGACAAGTCATTTAACCTCTTAGTGTCCAAGGTGACCAACTTACATTGCTGGAAAGAATTTCCTCGCTGGAAATTCCATACATCCATGAAATTATACATTTAAAATATTATCTAGGGGGTGGCTAGGTGGTACAGTGAGTAGAGCACCAGCCCTGGAGTCAGGAGGACCTGAGTTCAAATCTGGCCTCAGCCACTTGACTTGCTAACTAGCCATGTGACTTTGGGCGAGTCACTTAACCCCAATTGACCTCCAAAAAGCAAAAAATAGAAAAACCTAAAAACTAAAATAATATGTATTACATATGAGAAAAAGGAGTTAGGGTTGGGTCAGTGTTCTGTGAGGCCTTTTGAATTTTTGTGTTAGTACACAAACCAAAGATTTTTTTTTTAGTGGTATGCTCTTATTCATTCATTCATTGAAAGATGGTAAATACACGGTATAATGGAGAGTGCTATTTTTAGAATTAGGAGACTTAAAAGTTTTGACCCTAACTCTGTCACTTACCTTCCTGTGGGACAACGATCAAACCACTTAATCTCCCTCGGCCTCAGTTTCCTCATCTGTAAAACGAGAGCTTTGTACTTGATGACCTTTAAATTTCTTTCTAGATCTTTATCTATATTGTCATGCTAGGTATAGACTATGAAAAATTCCCAAATCCCAAAGCTCTAGTTCATTGCTGAGAGTGTTACTTATCTTTCTCTCCCTAGCTTCATCAACTCTTTTTTTTTTTTTTGTAGGGGGAGAAGGCAGGGCAATTGGGTTTAAGGGACTTGCCCAAGGTCACATGGCTAGTAAGTATTAAGTGTCTGAGGCTGGATTTGAACTCAGGTCTTCCTGAGTCCAGGGCCAGTGCTCTATTCACTGTGCCACCCAGCCACCCCTCCTCATCGACTCTTTTGTCAAAGAACCTTTTATAGGATGCAGTATTAAAAAGCCTCCTTTTCCTACTGAGACATTTAGTTTCTCCAATTCTGAGATTCTGAGTAAAGCTCTCACATATCACCACATTTCCCTTTGGACTAACTAACGTGTCAACTAGCAGATTTTAAGTGTCATAACTGTAAATGACGCTACACTCTGCTGGTTCTGAGAATGCTTTAAATGGCCTTAATGCAGCTCATGTGACAGAACTATCCTGTGGGCATTAATCTATCATAATATTTTTCTTCAAGTTAAAATCCCAGTTCTTCAAAATGGTCAAAATGTAATGAAACAGGATAAACATATTCCAATTTAGTATCCATTTTTGCAAACATAGCACTTAGACAAAGAACACGGGAGCAAATAAACTATTTCCCTTATGAATGACTGAACGAAAACAGCATTTATGTAGAACTTACTATGTGCAAAGCCCTGCATTAAGTGCTAGAAGACAGGAAAAAAGTAGAGACCATCCTTGTTCTTAAGAAGACCCTATTCTAATAGGAAAGACAAGACATAAAGGAAATTTCACCCACAATCAGATGAAGTGCCACGGTCCTTTAAGTGGCAAAGCAGATGGTAATGCTCCTTCTTTAATATTCCTTCCACTGACAAAAATCATACCCATTTCTGATGTTGAACCATTTGACAATGCCAAGGACTTTGGTGGGGTAAAGAGAGCTGGCCATGGATCTGAGATTTCCCGTTGAGAATTGACTCTTTCACTCCTCTGATCAGGGAAATTCTGCCTCTTTGGCCTAGTGTTTCCTTCAACTATATCCTAGAGGAAAATGAGTAATTCCTGACTCAATGTAGCTGAGCCAACTAATGCTTCCTTTTCTACCTACACTGTGATAGGCCTCATTACCCAAAGTACCTACTGCCAATTCTATCTGCATTCACCGGTTCTAATCTAACTAATCCCTCTCTTGATTTTGACCCCCAGAGACTACATGCATGCTTTCTCTAGGGTGTTACTTATAAGGAGAACAAGTTTTTACAGAAATATTAACAAGTTGTTTCAGGACCATATGTTGCTATATGGCAGCCAGACAGAATACAACTGCCTCTGATAAATTAGAAGTTAGGATGCTCAAAGGACTCATGATGAAAAATGCTATCCATCTCCAGAGAAAAAACGGATGGAGTCTGAGTACAGATTGAAGAATACTAATTTTTTTCATGGTTTTTTTTTTTGGTCTGTGTTTTCTTTCACAAAATGACTAATATGGAAATATGTTTTGCATGATTGCGCAGGTGTAACCTATATCAAATTGCTTACCTTCTTAGGAATGGGAGAAGGGAGGAGGGAGAGAGTGAGAAAATATGGAACTCAAAATAAAAAAAATAACACTAAAATTATTTTTGCATGCAATTGGGACAAAATATTATTTTAAAAAGTTAGGCCCTTCTACAGAGATGTAGAGTATTCCGCTCTTTTTATTGTTGCTCTTCAGTTGTTTTTCAATTGTGTGTGACTTTTTGGGACCCCGTTTGGGGTTTTCTTGGCAAAGGTACTGGAGTGGTTTGCCTTTTCCTTCTCCAACTCATTTTATAGATGAAGAAACTGAGACAGAGTTAAGTGACTTGCCCAGGGTCACACAATTAGTAAGAGTCTGAGGAAATTTTTGAAGTCAGGAAGATGAGTCTTCCTGATTTCCAGCCAACTGCTTGGTCCAGTGTGCAATCTCGACCCAAAAGAAAATGGTGCTCAGTGAGAGATCAGCACAAAGGCATATTCCACCCTTTATTTTCAGACATTCCCCAAGAGGGCTGTAATAAACTGAAGAATCAAAGCTGTAGTAGAAAACCAACCTGCATTTCCTAGGCCCATTAAAAAAATGCAACAGGCAAATGTGTTTGGTAAAGGTTAGAGAAAAAAGAACTAATTGTCAGTCACAGTGTTGGCCCCATGCCAAATTAATCCTAAGATAGTTGGTCATTTTGCTTCTCAGCTTAGCTGGTTCATGGGGTGCCTAAGGATGCCTTGTACCTGGTAGGCCCTCAGCAAATGCCTGTTTGTTGAATCAAACTGAATCTCCGAAAGTAGACCAGGCTTCTTTCTATGAAGCTACGCATTGCTGAGCAGTAGGAATGAAATTTGACTTTTCTTTTTCAGCTCTGTTGGCTTCTTTTGTTTGCTTCTTTGAGTGTTAGTGCCAGGCTGATTAAAATTCCAGCTTTATACTTCACTTCTAAAATTCATGAGAAAAACCAATGAATAAACATTTAATGAATGGTTACTATAGGCTCAGCACTGTGCTGGGATGTAGAAATTTACAGAGTATAAGGGTGGGCAGGGACCTCAGAAGCTACCTAATTCAATCTATACCTGAGCAAGAAGCTTCTCTATGAGAAGAATGGAAAGACGTCTTAAACAGGTACCAGGAAATCAAAATACACAATGAAAGCAAGAATGGGAATGGAAAGAACGACCCTCCCCTGACTCCTAAACCAAAACCAAACACCAAATCAAAACCGACATTGTGTAATTATAATGTATAAGCTGTGTCTCAGAGAAGAGATGAGGATACGCACTTCCTTCTTTGTAGAGGTGGAGAGCTATGGGTGTGGAATGTGGCATACGTTATCAGATTCAGTTAATGTACTTGTGAATTTTGCTGAACTCTTTCTTTTTCTTTTTTATTACAAGGTCTGATTCTAGGTAGGGTAGAGGATAGAGATATATTTGGAAACTGAGATACATGAAAACAAAATCTATCTCTACCTTAAAAAATTTTTTTTAAAGAAAGATTCTCTTTAGCTTCACTGGCTAGTGGTCATTCAGCCTCCACTTGAAGACCTCTGGTGATGGAGAACCCGTTGATGAAGCAGCCCATTACAATTTAGCTGAAAATAAATTGTTGGGAATTTTTTCCTAAACTTGAACCTAAGTCTTCCTTTACCATTCACACCCACTGATCATCCTTCCAGCAATCAAGAAGGGTAGAAGCCATTATAATTCCTCTTTCACGTGACAAGCTATAAAATAGTCATGTTCCCTCCCAGCTCTCCCATCCCACCCCCTCCATCCTGAGTCTTCTCTTCTATAGGCTAAGCATTCCCTGTTTCTTCAGCCGATCTTCATATGGAACCCAGAATCATATAAATTTGGAAAGGATCTTAGAAATTGTGTTGTTAGACACCCTTACTTTACAAGTGAGGAAACTGAGGCACAGAAAAATTAAGTGGTTTGCCCAAAGTCACAAGGTATTAAGTGAAAATCTGGGATTAAAACCTAGATCATCTAACTCTATATCACATTGTGCCACCCTGGGCAAGCATAACCCTATTCACTATATCACATTGTATCTCTGATTTGATCTCAAGATTCTTCACCACTAGGTCGCTTGGCTTGAGCATTGGTACTGTGAAAAAGACGCTGGGTTTTCAGTTAAAGGACCTTGGTTCAAGTCCCAACCCAAGTGCTTATTCTCTATGGAGCTCAATTTCTTTAACCATCTCCTCTATGGATTTGCTCCTTTGATCATTCCATGCCTCTCCCCCTAACCCTTACTCTCCACCCCCCATCCCCCTTCCCAATCTTCAATCTCTTGTTATTGGCTTCTATTCGAAATTCTGTTTAAAAATGAGCCCAGATATTTTCTTCCCCATATTTAAAAAACAACACAACATAACAAAAACCAAAACAAACCGAAAATCTTTGCTTTTGCCTTTCACTCAAACATCTTATATCTCCTCTCCTTTTCATAGCCAAACTCCTGAGAAAAGTTTCCTATGTTTTGTGCCTTTATAAATATTATCTCATCTGATCCTCACAACCTGGGGACACAGATGTTTTTATTATGCCCATTTATAGATGAAGAAACTGAAGTAGCAGAGGTTAAGTGACTTGCCCAGGGTCCCAAGGCTAGTAAGTGAGACAGAATTGGAACCCTCGAATCAGTGCTCTGTCTGCTTCTCTGTATTCAGTCCTCCTCTCTCTTGAGCTCCAACAACAGTAGCCGTCTGAGGAATGTTGCCTACTAGGATGTTGTATCAATAATGAGATATTCACAACACTCATGATGGTTATGAATATGTTGGTGTAGTTTTGGATCACAAAATATAGCAAACTCTCCACATGGAAGGCAGAACCAAGGTCTTTATTCAGAAACCATAACACTGAGTCCCAAAAC
>JAQQSW010011569.1:0-12727 GCA_028646575.1 Pseudocheirus occidentalis | reverse complement strand
TTTTCAGTTTGATGTAATCAAAATTATCTATTTTGCATTTTATAATGCTTTCCAAATCTTCTTTGGTCATAAAGTCTTCTCTGCACCATAAATCTGACAGGTAAACTATTCCTTGCTTCTCCAGATTATTTACACTATTGGCCTTTATATCTAGATCATGCATCCATTTAGATCAAGTACATCTTTCAATTCATCCTGAATTTCTACCTCAGAGTCAGAAGTCTCTTTGGTATTGTCCCTAGAGTTTGTGTGTTCAGGTCAACTTGACATCAAAATCCCCTCTGACAGTGTGCTCTCAACTTTGCTGATGGTTGCTCAGTTGTCTTTTTTTCCTGTTTCTGTTACAAGTGATCTAATACACTGCATTTCTGAAATTGGAGCAAAACTCTTCCTAAAACATATGCATGTCTTGGGGGCTTCCGAATGTTATTCTTCAAAAGCCTGCACCTTGTATAAATGTTACTTATAACTCTTTTCCCCAAGAGAGGGGGGCAGAAATTAATTCTTCCTAAATATTCTCTATGTAATCCCAGGACATCTCTTCACCAGTCTGGTGTTTTGTTTTGTTTCTCCTCAGTTCATTACCACTTTGCAATTCTTTGTTCTCCTAAGATACTAAGGATTTACCAGTATTGAGGTCTCAAAGTTGAAGAACTATCAGCCTGAGAATTATCAAAGTCCTATCTCTGCTTTGAACTGCTAATAGCAAAAACAGGGACTCCTGATGTCTACTTTAGAGATCAATCAGTTGATTTAGAGGCCTACATGTATGAAAAGACAACAGCAACTTTTATGAGGAACTTACTGTGAAGTCTGAGTCTTCATAATAAAGAAGTGACCCCCCTTTCAGGGACACTCTGTAATCTTAGTTCAATTGGCTAAAGCATGGCTCTAATGAAGTGAATGTCACACATTTGATTCTCAAACAAACTCATTGGTATTCTTTTCCTCAACCCATGACTGAATCTTTAACTTTTAGACGCATCTTTTAAAAATAATATGCATTTGAGCATAAGGTCAAAGAGTTTGGACAATTCTGTGCAAACCCATCCTCACCAATGGAAAAAAAAACCCAACTAGATGGAGGAAAAAAATCCTTGACTACATTGAAGCCATCCGTCCTTGCAAAGGAGTGAGACGAAGAAGAATCACTCTTGAGAAGAATCAAGTTGTCATAAAACCTCAAGTGCTTACATGATTAGAGCTGTTCCAAAGTGTCATGGTTGCCTGGGAGAGCTAAGGGCTGGCCAGGGAGACTGAGGATTCCCCTCTGGTGATCCTCAAGAAAAAGCCTAGATATCTTGTAGAGGGCAACCCTACTTAGGTATCGGTTGGATACCACATAAGGACATGAAGATCCTTCCAACTCTAAAATTGTATGATCTTAAATTTTAACTCTCCAACATTTAATAAATATACTGAATGTAAACCCATCAACAAGCATTTATGAAGTACCTACTATACAGGCTTTATACTAGGTCCTGAGGATATAATGACAAAATGAAAAACTATTCTTGCCCTTAAGATGCTTCTATTCCCTCAGAGGAAATCAGCAAGTACATAAATAAATAAATACAAAATATAAGCAAAGCAGAGACAAAGTCAGTTGGATGGTGTAGGGTCAAAGGGAGATGGAGACTAGCAGCAAAAGAGTATGAACCTCAAAACCTACAGTGTTCCAGGAGCTAAAATCCTCCTGTTAGTTTGTAACATGCAGGTATTTTCTGTGAACTGGAAATCAACAGTATAAGACAGTGGAGTCTACATTACAGGTAACGCGGAATTGATCGGACTGGGGGAGGGGAGGGCTAGGAAAGGATGCTTCCTTATGATTCTGCAATGACATCAGAGCTTATGGGTAGGATTATACCTGGCAAGATGTTTTACTGTTCTATAAAAGCAACAGGAACTGAGTGATTATAGGCACTTAGAAAACTATCCCATTTAGCATTGCTTTTAAAAGCTCATCTGAATGCTAGAAAAGTCAACATGCCACTTACTGAGAAGTAGAGAAAAAACAGGCAAGCCCACATTTCATACACTGATTGAAAAGGACAATGGGATGTCATTGCCTAGAAAGGAAATCCCTACTTTCTACCTCAAAGAGAAAGCCTGTCTTGAAAGAAAATACATACCTAAGTATTTGTCTATGGATGACAAACAGCAAGCATAATTTCATTAGCCTACTATAATGGGCAGGGAGTTAAATTCTGAAATCTCCTCCTTTGATGCAATATGTAGAAACACATTTAATTCCATACTAAAGAGATGTGGAACTCTAATACTTTTCATCACTATGAATTGCATTTACCTTAAAAAGAACATTAAGAGGAAGCAATGGTTTATCATGGCTCTAATTGGCACTGTGTTCATATCTGGCATTAGCAATGTTTGATTCACGATGATTCATTTTAGGGGGCTGCCTCAGACTTCCTATTTTTCCCATTGTGTGATCACCAGATCAGATTTAATTGCTGTAAATGGAACAGACATTACTACTGCAGGAGAGAGCTGAGTTGTTCCTGACAGATTAATGTTAAAGAAGTCACACCAACCCACAGAATCTCCCATGAAGCCTATAAATGCCATCTCCTAAAAAGTCTAAAACTGGAGTAAAGGTAAAGCACATTGAAATAATTTTGGTTTTGCTTTTTGGAGGGGGGAAGGCAGGGCAATCGGGGTTAAGTGATGTGCCCAAGGTCACAAGGCTAGTAAGTATTACGCGTCTGAGGTCACATTTGAACTCAGGTCCTCCTAACTCCAGGATTGGTGCTCTATTCACTGCACCACCTAAACTGAATTTTTGAGGAAAATTTTATTAGTTGTCAATGTGTGGGGGTAAGATACTGAAATAGAAGAATGGACTTACATACCTATACCTGATAACTCTCAAATAAGTATCATAGCATTATAGAAAGCTACACCTGAAAGAGACCTTGAAGATCATATACTCCAATAATTTCATTTTACGGAAGGTCTAGGAGGTCAAATTTATTCAACAATCATTTGTTAAGTACTTAATAGAAGGCACTACCCTTGGTCTTAGATATCTTTCCAGTCTCAATGAATATTACTATTTCTCCCTCACTCTGTAATTTAGCCAAACTCATTTTTTTCTCTGTTCCTCCCCAATATTACCCCATCTTCCTTCTCTGTGCCTTTGGACTGGCTATCCCTCACACCTGGGATAGCTCCATTCTCACCACCTCATAAAGTATCTCTCAAGATGTGGCTTAAGCACCACCTTTTACATGAAGCCTTTCCTGATGCTTCAGCTGCTAATGACCTCCCTATCAAACCACCTTCTATTTACCTGCATTATAATTCTTTTTATATTTATTTGGGATATATTTATTCATGTCTATGCATAGAAGTCTTTTCAGTTTGGTGAATCTTGCCAGAGATTTTATTCTGCTTTCCTAGCTCTCCAGAAGCCAGGGTCACCTCCAGATCATGATGCCAGGCATTAGGGCACAACTTTAGTGAAACACAATACTGATCCTATTAACTATGATACACAATAATGACTGTTTAGTGTATAAGGGATTACTAAGGGCAAAGTGAACTTTGACAGGGGTCAGAGGATTATTAACCTTGGGAATCTGGGAAGGCTTCAACAGGGAGGTGGAATACAAGTTAAACTTGAAAAGATGAGTACCTTGGAAAGATAATAAACTGAAAAACTTGGCAGTTGATCAACACAATGAGCTTCCATTATTCCTTTTTTTTAACTTTTTTTTTTTTTTTTGCTTTTTGGAGGGGAAATTGGGGTTAAGTGACTTGCCCAAAGTCACACAGCTAGTAAGTGTTAAGTTTCTGAGGTCGGATTTGAACTCAGGTTCTCCTGATTCCAAGGCCAGTGCCCTATTTACTGTGCCACCTAGCTACCCCGATCCTCCATTATTCCTAAGGATGAATGACGAAAAATGCCCTCCACCTCCAGTTAGAGAACTGATGAACTCAGAGTGCACATTGAAGCATATTTTTCTTCTTTCTTTTTTTTCATACCATGGCTAATGCAGAAATGTGTTTTGCATGACTTCATATTTGTAATGGATTTTGTATTTCTTGCCTTTTCAATGGGTTGGAGAGAAACAGAATTTGGAAGTAGAAATAAAATTGAATTAAAAAAAGAAAGAATGAACATTAATTCAATGTATGGAAAAGGAAGGTGGGGAAAGCATTCTGGATACTGGATACAGTAGAGTCTTTTATTTTAAAAGCATCTGTGCATATATAAAATGAACCCAAATGAGATAACTTGTAAAAAGCATATTGTCAACCTTAAGGTGCAATATAAATGTTAGATTTTATTTCACTTGTATAAAAACATTAATTTTATGTATTTATGAAATATCACTCTTTTAGAAATATTTCCATATCTATTATTTCATTTGATTCCCACAATAAATCAAGGGTGGTAGACAAGAAAGGTGTCACTTAATGAATGAACAAACATTTATGAAATGCTTACTGTGTGCCAGGTACTGTGCTAAACACTGGGGGTACAATGAAAAAGCAAAACCAATCCCTGCTCTCAAGGAGAACACATATCTTTTTTTTTTTTTTTTTTTTTTTGCTTTTTAGAGGAGGGAAGGCAGGGCAATTGGGGTTAAGTGACTTGCCCAAGGTCACATATCTAGTAAGTGTTAAGTGGCTGAGGTTGGATTTGAATTCAGGTTCTCCTGAACCACCTAGCTGCCCCAAGGAGAATACATTTCAATGAGAATAGATGTCCACTCATGTCTGACTCTCTGTGACTCTATTTGGTGTTTTCTTGGTGGATGCTGGAGTTATTTGCCATTTCTTTCTCCAGCTTATTTTACAGATGAAGAATTGAGGTAAACAGGGTTAAGTGTGACTTGCCCAATATCAAAATCTCTAAGGCTAGATTTGAATTCAGGAAGAGAAGTCTTCATAACTCTAAAACCAGCACTGTATGTACTGAGTCACCTAGCTGCCCCAAGTGAATGAATCACCTATCATAAATAGGTTTATGTGAAATACAGACTAGATGGAAGGTAACCTGTGAGGAGAAGACAGTACTAGTAGCTGAGGGCACAGATTTTTACCCCTAGTTTACTGATATGGAAACTGAGGCCCAGAATGATCCTTTACTTGGCAGTACATAATATATTTATTTGTAAAACTTTGTTATCTTCCCTTCTAGACTAGAAGCTCCTTGAGGGCAGGTACTGTATTCTTATTGTTGGTATCCTCCATAGTACCTAGCACACAGTTCTCCTACACACAATACAAATAGAAACTGAATCACACATCTAGCTAGGCATCTGAAGGTTTTGAACTTTCGGACTCCAAGGTCAGTGCTCTATCCAAGGTTCCAACTTAAATTTGGAAAGACAATTATTCATGACACAAGTGGACTGACCTTGCCCCATCTGACAGAACTATAGAATGATAGATTTTTAAGGAATCTCCAAGGTCACTTAGTTTCACCCCCTCATTTTGCTGAAAAGAAACTTGAAGTCCAGGGAACTATGTTGCAGCCATGTCATGTACCCAGAGGAATATGGTGCACATAGTTATTGAACTGTATCTCCTAAGATTTAACCTAAAAACTGTATCCTCAGAGTGGGGGATAGCCCCAGGCCTTTGCATTGTGCAGGTAAGTAAGCCTCTTTCCCCCCAGGTCTGCATTCCTTCCTCAGCATCATTGCTTTAGACTATGCTTCATTGAATTACATGAGGCACTTATCTACCCATAAGCCTAATCTACTCAAATCACTTTGATTTTTGTTTTGCTCGATTCCATCCTATTTACTAGTGCTTCATTTGTGTGTGCAGGCAATTTGTTTACTGGCATTTTAATAACTCTGTTTTGGGGCTTATTTCCTTCCCTATTAGAACTCATAAATTAGTGCCTTAATCTGCTGTTTTTGCTGCCTCTCACTCATTTCTCTCGCTGGTTTATCCTCATCTTCATGTGGATGCTCTGCTTAGCACTGCACACTACATTCCCTGGTCCACTCAGTGCCCTGGGCTTCAGCTCTGGCTTGTAATGCACTTCCTTCACTTGGAGTCCATGAAGCTTGGAGGGGATAGATGCCAACAGAATACAGATTCGCAGTTGAGTTCCTGTATCGTTACAAGGCCACCTCATTACATCCCATTAAAAGAAAAGAGCTCCTTATTAACCTCCTACTTCCCTTCTTTTTATATCTGCAGACTAGAGGAACATGAGAGCAGTACTAAAATGTCTGGAGAACTGTCATATGGAAGAGGCTTTGTTTCTGGTCAGTTGTTTTTCAGTCATGTCTGACTCTTTGTGGCTTCATTTGGGGTTTCCTTGGCATAGGCACTGCAACAATTTACCATTTCCCTCTCCAGTGCATTTTCGGATGAGGAAACTCAGGCAAACAGGGTTAAGTGACTTGCCCAGGGTCACACAGCTAGTAAGTGTCTAAATCCAGATCTGAACTCAGGTCTTTCTGACTCCAGATCCAGCGCTCTATCCACTGCACCACCTCACTGCCCCCCTTTTATTAGTATTATTAGTGCTGCTGTTGTCATTTTGTTCTCATTTGTAATAGGATAAGAGTTTACAAAGAAATGATCTTGGGACAGGTCAGTCTCCTCTTTTTCTTTTATAATTAAAGTTCTGAGGACTACTGCACAGATGAATGAAATGATGACTTTTGTAGTTGAATAGTTTGGGGATATAAGCTTATCCTCTCTAGAGACAACTCTGGTAGAAAATGGGGTACCATGTACCTTATCCTGTTTCCACATGGCTTTGGTTTCTCCCCCTTTCTCTATCTTCTGAAAGCCTCCTATTCCATGTAACTTGCAGATTTAAAGCATCGTTCTTAAATTTTTTACAGATCACGTTCAGATGATTGTGGGCGACTTTTCTATCTGGTTTGATGCTTTAGTTACAATGAAATTTATTTATTGAATTCCCAATTACATTGAGATCTCTATAGTACAAATGTTTTCCATTCGTTACTTTAAAAAAAAACTTAGGGAACTTCTGGTGTATAATTCCAGTTACCAGGTTGTGTCTTGTTAGGTATTTGATAGGTCCTAAATTTTTGTGTTCTGCAGTCACTCAAGTATGTCTGATTTATGGTGTAGTTTCTATCACTGAGTGGCAACGTCAGCATTGATGAATATCTGGGTCTTCTTGAGAATAACCTTTCTGTAATCAGGTAGGTAGGTGGTGTAGTGGATAGAGACTTGAGTCTCAAGTCAGGAGGACCTGAGTTCAAGTCCAGCCTCAGACACTTACTAGCTGTGTGACCTTGGGCAAGTCACTTAGCCATGTTTGCCTCAGTTTCTTCATATATAAAATGAGTTGGAGAAGGAAATAGCAAACCACTCTAGCACTGTTGCCAAGAAAATCCCAAACAGGGTCACAAAGAGTCAAAAATGACTTAAAAATTGCTGAACAACACCAATTTCAATGCCTTGACCTTGAACAGCTATCCTTTACTTTTTTTGGTTGAAAATTCAAAAATATAAGTGTATGGTGCTCCTGGTATAGAAATTTACTCTACTAATTCAACAATTCACCTACATCTTATGAGTTTAGAGAGCTGTCCAGGATACTGAGAGTTGAATGACTTCCCATGATCACAAAGTCAGTATGTGGCAGGGGCAAGGATGTTGTGAGGCTCAAATGAGAAAATGAATGGGAAGCACTTTGCAAACCTCAATTTATTATTACTGTTATTCCATAGTTATCAGTCTACCAATCTGGCTATGACATTCCTCAGACAGATAAGGCATGTTTATAGAGAAATACAAAGGTGGACTGGGAAACATTCAATGCCCAGGTTGGGGGGCAGTGTGAAGTGACAAATATAGGCATACATTTTTAAGTTGAATCTGCATTAATCTGCATCTTGCATTTAGACAATCAAAAACAATGAATCAAGCACTAATTTGTGTTGATTGCTGATTTCTGAGTTATTAATGCTCATGCTGAAAATTGAACATTGGGCTCCTCTCATAATCAGTCAGAACTGGCTTGCCCCTGCCAAGGGCAATACTTTAGCCTAGATTTTCTTGACTTCAACCTTTACCTCTCTCCACTATTCCAGGTGGTCTCTTATTTCATACTATGTTGGAAGAAAAACAAAATAAACATCATCCTCTTCCCAAAATGACAGTATGTCAGAGCTAGAAAGGAGCTCTGAGGTCAGCTAATCCAACCTCTCCCCACTCCACCTCACCATTACACAGAGGGGACAAGTAAGGTCCAGAAAGTAGTGGGTTGCCTAATGTTACATAGCTAGGCGACGGCAGAGCCATGACTGAAACCTAGGGTCTCTGAACCCCCCCCCAGTTCAGTGTTCTTTCTTCAGTACCATTTAGTATTACAAGGGTCCTATCTCTTCTCAGGGGCCTTATGAGACTTCTCTGAAAGAGGTGAGGTTGCTAATACAAAAGAGATCCCTTTGTTAAAACATGAAATGCTTGTTCCCTCCCCCCAAAACAGTACTTTTATTAAAATCAACTTTCTGACACGAGATAGAACAGAGCACCACGAAAACCAATCTTCATAAAAAAAGAACAAAACACCAAACAAGACAAAACTGTTCAAATGCCACAGTGTGTTTAATGGGACTGGCAGATTCTATTAGCGCAGACCAAATGAAACCCTTCAGCTGGTAGAAGACAGCTCTCTCCATATAAGCCTGCTAAGGAAATACAAGACCCAGTGTAGCAGATCAAAAGAGATTGTTCTTGCTACTGTTTCCTTCAGGGAACGAGTTCAATCCAAGAGAAGGTGCCTTATTTCAAGAGCTTAGCACTGACTCTGGAGTTCCTGCCAATTCTGGTGCTTTTTTTTTTTTTTCTGAGAATACCGAGGACGTTAATTCAAACCTGGCAGCACACACTGCCGATTTAGGGTCCCAATTCTAAAAATGTCATTAGGACCAACAACAACAAGAACAACAGCAACAATCCTTAAATGCCACTGGCTTTAGAATTAATTAGGTTCTAAAATAACAGTGTCTCACTCAGCTGCATCTCAAAAAAATACCAGGGATGTTTATTCTTCTTCCTCTCTATTTGGGATACTCTTTACACCCTCAAAGAAGTGAAAGACAGACAATGGAGGTGGGGTTGGCTAACTGGAAGGTTTCCCTCTCCCCCAAATCTGCTCCAGGCTCTGGCATTGCCTTTACTGGGATGACTCCAAACACATTCAGCAGACTCAAGAAATAAAAACAATACATTTAATCTCTTTAAGCTGTTCATTTAAAATGTGTACTTAACTCTCTTAGGAACACTGTAAGGTGGGCAGGTCAGACATATTGTCCCATATTGTCACCATAGCCTAGATTTACATCCTGCCTTTGACACTTACCAGCTACGGGCAAGTGACCCAACTTCTCTGAATCTGTCTCCTCCTCCTCCTCCTCCTCCTTCTCCTCCTCCTCCTCCTCTATAAAATGGTTTTGATAACACCTGTAGTACTTATCTCAAAGGGTTGTCATGAGGATCAAATGAGAAAATGTCTCTGGAGTGTTTCACAATCCTCCAAGTACTACCAAAACTTTAAAATACTGCCAAAATGAATCGCTGGTTATTATTACCACAAAAGTCTTGTAAACTTTAACGTGCTCAATAAATGCTGCTGCTGATGTCACAGCAGTAGAAACTGAGTCACAGGACTTAACCGAGGTTCTGTTGCCAGAACCAAGCCTATAATTCAGTTCTCATGACTCCTGGTTAAGTTGCTTTTTCTACAGTGGTTTCACTTAAGTCAACTTATTTTGGTTTCTCCTATTGAATGCAACCAGACCTATAACAGTTTGTAGGTACAGAGTGAACTTTAAGGGCATAGAAGTTTTCCTCACAACATCCTTTAGAAGATGGAAGTGTAAATCTTACCATTTTCATTTTACAGATGAGGAAATTACAGCCATGAGTTATAGTAAGGAACATGTCCATGTTCACACACACAACTAGAAAGCATTGGCACCTAGATGGGGGCCTGGCTGTCTCGGTTTCAAGTCCTACTGTCTCTCTATTGTACATCAGCAAAAGAAACAGAAACAATTTTAAAAATGGTGACCTCCACGAATGACCTTTTTCTCACATTTCTCAAACTACTCCTTACTGGAGGGCATGAGCTTTTGGGGGAGACTTTCTGAGCAACAGCTAGAGATTTTAAATTTTTTTTGGTCTACCAATAGGTTTGTCAATCACCTAAAAATGCCACCATTAGTAGAAATATCCATTCTATGATTGCTTATTGAACTGAACCTCATCAGACAGTCAGCAAAGCAAAGAGAATTGTTTCTTTTAAAGTTACTCTCTGGAACAGTGGTTCTCAACCTTCCTAACACTGCAACCCTTTAATACAATTCCTCATGTTGTGATGACCCCTAACCATAAAATTATTTTCTTTTCTACTTCATAAGGGTAATTTTGCTGCTGTTATGAATCATAATGTAAATGTCTGATGTGCAAGATGTATTTTTAGTGTTACAAATTGAACATAACCCACAGGTTGAGAACCACTGCTCTGGAATAAATGAGTAAACAAAAGCACATTTGTTTAGACCCTAAAATATCAAGTTCTATTAAACAAAGCTCCATCTTATCATCAATATCCTTCCAGTGATACTATATGGCTATGAATCATGAAACCCTGGAGTTGCTGGTCACCCAAGGAGCAATGAGTAGGCTGCAAAATATTGCCAATGAAGACTTGCTCAAGAAAAATCTCATAAAAGGTGGCATCAGAGAAATATATGACCAGTAAAGGTGGCATACTTGCCAAAGGGGAAGGGAAAGAAACAAGAATTTATGAAATACCTACTCCATACCAGGTATGGTGCTATATGCTTTACAAAGTCAGAATTTCAAGCAATTTAGAAGAAGGTCCTCAGTACACTGGGTGAACTCTCAGAATTTATGCAAGGTCATAGGCAAAAGTTACCCACAATGAAAAAAACCAACTAGTTAAGTCAACAAGCATTCGCTAAATATGGATCATACACCAGGCATGTGATAAGCTCTGGGGATGAAAAGAAAGGCAAAAGTCCAGTCCTATCATCAATAGTATTATTATTATTATTATTATTAACAACAGAGACAACATGCCAACAACTATGTACCAACAATTTTTTCAAGATATATACAGGATGGAGAGACAATTATCATAGAGGAAAGGCATTATGGAAGACTAAAAAAGGCTTCTTACAGAAGGGATTTTGGTTGAGACTTGAAAGAATTCAGGGAAACCAAGAGATAGCAATAAAGAGAGAGAGAAAGACAGGCACAAGGCACGGTCAGTAAAAATGCCTTGAATGTGCAGATGGAGTAGTGTGTTCAAGGAACAGCAAGGAGGCTGAATCCTAGAGTATGGATAGGGAAGTAATGTGTAAACAGACTGGAAAAGGTTACGAAGGGCATTCAAAAGCCATGCAGAAGAAACAGACAAGTGACAATGAGCACCAATGGAAGGAGTACCCACCCTGGTGCGATCACACATTCACAGAACTATGGCAATGTCTGAGTATCAACTAAATAGCTTTTTTAATGTGCTTATAGCCATCAGTCTGCCAGTCAATAAGCATTGCTTAAACAGCTATACTGTGCTAAAAGTCAGTGATCCAAAAAGAGGTAAAAAGACAGTCCCTGATCTCAGAAAGTTCACAATCCAATGAGGCAGACAAGTAAACAAATGTGTACAAACCAAGCTTTGTATAGGAAATAATGGAGGAAAAGCAACACTAGAAATGAGAAGTTAGGGAAGTCTTCCTGCAAAAGGTAGGATGTTAGTGGGGACTTGAAGTTGCAGGTATATTCTACTGTATACCATTTTATATTAATATGAAGTGGGGACTATTTCTTAAATTGTCAAAATTTCAGAGAACAGATGCTTGAACAAAGGCAAAATGTATTAATTTGCTCATCTTTTAATGGCTCTAGTTGGAAGCAGAGATTGTATTTTATAGGGAAAGGGAGGATCTTTTAGAGGTAGGTTCAGATCCTAGCTTGTACCATTATGAACCTTGGGCCCTGTATGACCTTGGGCACAATCTTCTGAAACCTCAGTTTCCTCATTTATCTTATAAGAATAAGAATTCTTGGGGGGGTGGAGCCAAGATGGCGATGTAGAAGCAGCAAGGTCCTGCAGCTCCCACACTGCCACCCTAAACACCCAGAAAATTATGAGCTACCGTAGCTGTGGCCAGGCAAGGCCCCAGGGCAGCCTGGAGGAGTGAGCCTCCCAAGTCTCTACTTCAAAGAAAATCTAAAGCACCTGCCTAAGGGAATCTTCAAATCCTCAGAGACTGGTTAGTGAAAGTGAAACTTTGAAAATTAATTTGAAGTTGGTAAAGCACTTTGGCCAATCTGCCCCCAGGGCAAGGAAGCAGTGGGGGAAGGGAACTGCTGGAACCAGTGGTGGCCCCCACCAGGCTGCTTCAGAGCCCCCGGCCTGCGGACTCCGCAGGGGGGCTGAATCGATTGATCAGGGCCAAGTGCTCTTGCGTTGAGCGACCTGGATCCGGATCATAATCTTGGGTGGTGGTCCTGGGGTGCACTTTCAGCAAGCCAAAGCTAGGGGGACTAGCAACACCCCCATAATAGCTCCGGCAGCTGGGAAAACCCCAGCGATTTGGAACAGAGCTTCCCCCCTTGGAAGCAGAGTTTCACAGACCAAAAACAAAAAAACAAAAAACAAAAAGCCAACCAATTAATTGGTTGGCCAACATGAGGAAGAGGAAGCAAAATAAAAACA
>JAQQSW010011568.1:0-12727 GCA_028646575.1 Pseudocheirus occidentalis | reverse complement strand
AAAGGGAGGGTTCTTTCTTTGCTTAGGTAAAGGTGATCTATAAGTGACTGGGCTGTTGCTTAGCAACTGATGGTGCCATTAAAGATAAAGGCACAGAGAAGTGGGCAGGCAGGATAGAGCACTAGGCAGTACCCTCTTCCTGAAGCATCAGAGTTTCCCTGGCCTCAGGGCTCTCTGGCTCTTCCACAGGGCTCCTTGGTGGCTCTAGCTCCAACTCTGGTTCTGCTTCAACCACTACCCCTGCCTCGGGCTGATTTTCAATGCCCTGGCTAGGGCCCAATCGAGGAGGCTTGGTAGGAATGGGTGGAGGTGAGTCAGGGCCCTTGCTCTTTCGGGTGGACAGTGCCCTGGGAAGGCTCTGCACCTTTTCCAGACCAGTACGCCGAAGCCGCTTGGCCCGTGACTCCACTGGCTCCTCCTCTGAGCTCTCCCTTTCTTCCAGCTCTTCTGGGGCCTCTGGTCCTAGTTCCTTGTCTTCTAGCTCGATGGATTCTGGCTCCTTCTGAAAAGCTCTGGCTGGGATTTCTGCCTCCTCCTTGAAAAGCTGCACGTGCAGCTGGCCGCGGGCGACCAGCAGCGCGTGGTTGGCCTCGAGACGCTGCACCTGGAGCGTGCGGCGGACGGCGTCGGCGTGCGTGCTGACGCGCTCGGCCTTGTCCAGCAGCTGGGCCAGCGTATTGCTGGTGTCCCCGTGGCTGCGGCTGAGCGCGCGCAGACCGCTCTGGATGCGGCGCACGGTGCCCGTGAGGCTGCCCTGGCGCTCCCGCACCGCCTCCAGCATGGTGGACAGCTTCTCCAGTAGCGTCACCACTGTCACCGCGTGCACCGGGCCGCGCTCAGCGGCTTCAGCCGCCGGCACGCCCTCCCCCATGGCCCCTCAAGATGCCCACACCCGAGCTCTCTCTGATCTGGAAGCTATATTTTTTTATGTTGGTCTTTTTGTAAATAATTATCATTTGTATTTTAATATGTAATGACCCCAAATGCTATGAATTAATGTTTTTTTGATGCCTTTTCAGGTTTGATAAAGCCTACTCTGCCAATTCCTTTCTTTGCCTCTCCAAAGGATACCTGCAAGACCCCTCCTTCCATTTAGAAGCAAATACCTTCTTTCTTCTTATTTTTGTTTATAGCAAAAATATCAAGATTGATGTGATTCAGCTCCTCCAGTAATAGGTTCACTCTTCATCAGGACATTGAGCAATGACCTCATCATAAGGGTGTCTGTAATGTTAATGGGTTAATAAGATCTTCCCTGCCCATTAATAGGCTTCACATGGAACCCATGGGGGAGGGACTTGCTTAGGGGAAGCTTGCCTGTAGAAAGGCATCCACACCATTTCATACTAAGTTGATTAGGCACTGAGTCATGAGGATTGTGATGCCTCCTGACTCTGAGGAGTGAATGTATAGTTTGAATTGGTATTTTGCTTTTGGGGGTTCGCTTATGAGAAGGACCTTTGATTTCCTGGTCAAGACTCTGAGCAGTAGGTCAAGACCCCATGACTGCTCAGATTAAAGATTCTTTCCATCTGGTGGTGTGTGTAAAGTATACAGCAATATTGCTTTGATTCAGGCAGTCAGAGTCCTGTCTGTTGGTCTTTATTTCTCTGCTTATGTTTTCTCTGCTTGTATTTTCTCTCATATTCAGGGTGCTGACTTTTCCCCAAAAGTAGTGAATATAATTAAAAGTAGGATTGTTAACTCCTTTTTGAGCAGTTTTTCCTAGAAAAGCAGATCAAAGAACCTGTGCTAGCAGGCCATCCTGTGTATACTAGGATGCTTGCTGTTACAGTATCAAAAGTCAAATGAAAGTGTCTTGATAGCATAAAGAATACTTGATCCTTAGAGCCCTCTGACCCCTTTCCTGTTACTCTGCCACCATTATGACAGAAGTGGAAAGGAGCCACCCATGATAGAATAATTTTTTTTTAATTTTTCTTTGTTTCAGAGGTTGGCATGGCCAAAAGATTTCATCCCTCAGGGGCAATCTGTAATGTTAATAGGGTATAAGATCTTCCCCACCCATTAATTAATACGCCTCGAGTGGAGCCCATTAAGGGAAGCTTGCTTAGTGGAGACTTGCTTGTATGAAGGCTTTCACACCTTTTGTTAATTTCTAATTAGGCACTGAGTCAGGAGGGTTGTATGTCCTCTGGCTCGAAAAAGGATATATATATATATATATATATATATACACACACCCTGCAATTAGCATTTTGCTTTGGGGTTCACTCATTGGAAGAATGTTCTTGTGATTTGACCGGATGAGACTGCATTGCTAAGGAGCCCCCCAGCTTTGAAAAATCCAGATGTTGGTGCTTCTCTCTCTGGTAATTATGTATTGCCTTGGTCAGACAGTTACATCTGTTCATTTGTGCTAATTTCTCAGATAGTTAGAAACCCTATCTGTTGGTTTTTATTTCTCTGCTTGTATTCTCTATTTTCTTTGTTTGGATTTTCTCTGAAGTTCAGGGTGCTAACTTTTCCCCTGAAATAATGAATGTAATTAAAAAGATTGTTGATCCCTTGAACAGCTATCTTTCCTAGAAAAGCACATATAAGAACCTGTGCTAGCAGACATCCTGGGTATGCCATTGTGGTTGCCACTACACTGTCCTATGAGTGACAGGCCACATAGTTAGCTAGGCTGATCTTAGAAAGCAGACTTGGCCTGTTACTGTCTTACTTCAGTCCTTTTTTGAATGGCATAGCTTTTGAGAACATAGAGTCACCTCCATGCCATGATGAGACATTGGATTAGGATTTTGTAGAGGCATTGGACCCTAGACATTTATTAATTCAGGCTGTACATATATATTCTCCCTCTTACCCAAAGTATTGGGAGATTCAAATGAGAGAGTGTATATAGTGCTTGGTAAACCTTCAGGTCAATCAACTTAGAAGCATTTATTAGATGCCTATTATGTGCTAGACACTTAGCCAGGTACCAGAGGTATAAAGACAAAGTGAAACAATTACTTCCCTCAAAAAGCTCATATTCTATCAAGGAACAAACATGTATATATATGTTTTCCCATCCAAGTCCACAGATGCCCTGAAATCTATCCAGAAATTTCAAGTTAAGAACCCCTGATATACATGCAGCCTTTCTTAATTCCTTCTCCAACTTCTAGTACCTTCTCCCCCCAAACTATCAAGAATGATTTTATATACACATACATATCAGGAAAACTCATCTTCCTGAGTTGAAATCTGACCTCAGACACTTATTAACTGTGTGACCCTGGGCAAGTCACTTAACTCTGTTTACCCCAATTTTCCTCATATGTAAAATGAGCTGGAGAAGGAAATGGCAAACCATCCCAGTATCTTTGCCAAGAAAACCTAGATGGAGTCACAGAGAGTTGGACAAAATTGAAATGACTAACCACAAATAACAATATACACAATAGAATCATGATAATTTTGGGGGTCAAAGACCCTAGGTGTTGGGGAGGGAATCAGGAAAGGTATCAGGTAGATCATGGGTTTTTAGCCTGGAGTTCATGTCCCCCAAGGGGTCTGTGGAGCTAAATGGCAAAAATTGCATCTTTATTTTCACTAACCTCTAACCAAAATTTAGCATTTCCCTTAACTATTTAGAAACCTTTTGGGAAGAGGTTTTCACCTATAGGTTTCACCAGACTGTTGTCAGGGGGTTCTCCTGATCCCTTGTTTAAAGCCACAAACCCATTAGTGATGGACTGTGAGTCAGAGATAAGGGGCCAAATTGAAAGTAAAGATTTTTATTCTAGAGATGCTCTTGTTGACAGCAAATTCATCTTCCTGGCTTTAAAAAAAATAATCTGTTATATCTTGAGGTCTTTGGTTTTTATAACCTTTTTGCCTGCTTAGAGTATACAGCCAAAACCAGCGGCACTTTATGGCAATTTATGATAGTAAAATAAAACATTTCCCAGGAGATGGAAGGGTAGAGAAAGAGGAAGGTCAGTCAGAGAGAAGAGTATTTGGAATTCAAGCAACAGGATTTATTATCAGAGCAAGTAAACATTCCCTATTAAAGAGCAGGAGACAAAGGGAAAGGACTAGTAGATACTTTTGTAATTGTGGAAGTAGTCCTTTTTGACAAAACTGCAGCGTCTCTTATCCAAGGATAGCAAGTAGTTGTTACAACAATGCACGAGCCCATTTACTTTATCCTGTCCTTTCACAGAACTTGGGGACTTTCTAATATTAGGCTACCTGGTCTAGGAGGATTCATATATTTTTATTCCATCAAGATGTCATGAAATGATTGTGATTCCAGTTTTTCTTTCATATTGCCAAATGGACCCATGACACAAAAAATATTAAGAAATCTTAATGTAGACACTAGGGATCTTAAGAATTAAAGGTGTGGGGGCAGCTAGGTGTTGCAGTGAATAGAGCACCGGCCCTGGAGTCAGGAGTACCTGAGTTCAAATCTGGTCTCAGACACTTAATACAAAAAACTAGCCGTGTGACCTTGGGCAAGTCACTTAACCCCAACTGCCCTCCAAAAAGAAAAAAAAACCAAACCAAAAAGAATTAAAGGTGTGAAGGGAGAGCATGCCTGGCATGGGGAACAGCTAATGCAAAGGCATGGAGGAGGGAGATGGGGTATCAAGTATGAGGAATAGTAAAAAGGCCAATGTAACTGGATACCAGGGAGTGTGAAGAGGAGAAATGTTTAATAAGGCTGGAAAGATAGTTGGAATCAGGTTGTGAAGTGCTTCAAATATAAAACAGAAGAGTTTATATTTGGTCCTAGAGGCCATAAGAAGTCACTGAAGTTCACTGAGTAGGGATGTGACCTGGTTAGTGAACCAGGAAGAAAAGTTTGGTGACTGTATATAGAGGCTAGATTGGAGTGGAGAGAAACACAAGGCAGGGTAACCAATGAAGAGGCTATTGAGACAGTCTAGTGTAGAGGTGTTGAGGGTCTTAACTAGGCTGGTAGCTGTGTAGGTAAAGAGAAAGAGAGGGAGAGAGAAAGAACAATGAAGTTTTTTGGAGGCAGGGAGTGGGGGGGAGAAGGGGCAAAGAGTTAAACACACACACACACATCATTCTTTTGTTGCAAATTCTCAGAGGAGGAAAAGAATGTTTTTATTAGGAAAACCATCTAGTCAATAGATTGGTAGTAGTGATTGGGTGATGGGAGCTGGACTCCTCAAAGGAAAAGACCACGTCCTGAAAGCCTTGTCCCTGAACTTTCCCACAACATTGGCCTGAGGCATCTGACCCAGCCCAGCCTACTTAGATACTCAATAATCCTTTTAACAGTCCTTTCTCTGTGTTCACCACCACTTAACTCCTTTCATGGTCTGCACCTGACCTACCCCAGGTTACTTACTGCTCCTTAATCTCATCAAGATCTTTTCACTTACCCTTCCCCCCATTTTTTTGGTTTGTAAGTATCATTCTCACCCCCATGAAGTTGTAGATTTACTAGGAATCTTGCCTGCCATACTGGTGTTACAATAAACCTTGACTGAAAGAAGGCTTGAGTGGTTGAATTCTTTCCAGGCAGGCCCCCACTGTACCCTTATGTTTTGGGGTTCCCAGCACCCCGAACTGCAACAGCAGGATGAGAGGACAAATACAAATGGCTAAATAACCCTGCTTACTTTACTACCCCATACCTGCCTCCTTTTCCTTAACTCCTGTTTACTCTCTGTGACCTGGGAAATAATGTTCTTTTAGCCTTCCTTCTCCCTGGCAATATCATCGTAGCCAGCATTTCTGTAGTGCTCCAAGGTTTTTAATACACTTTACATATCTCATGTGAGCCTCCTAACAACCCTGTTAGGTCAGTACTACGATTATCTCCTCTCTCAATCCTTGGGTCTGACTTCTTCTCTCCATTTCTCACTCTCATTAACCCCTTTCCTTTTTTCTTCTCTCTCTCACTCTCCTTTTTCTCTCTACTTTTTAATTTTCTTTCCCTCCTTCTTTCTCTTCACACCCTCTTCTCTCCCAATCTTCTTTTTCTTCTCTCCCCTACTATGCTCAATATTTCTCATCTTTTTCTCTTTCTTTCTTTCCCAGTTTTCCTTTATCTCCTTCTTTTACTTCTCCTTTTATCTTCTTCTTTCTCTTTCTTCCTCTCTTTCTTTTTCCCTCTTCTCTTTTCTCTTTCTCTTTGATTCTCTCCTCCCCCCATCTCTCCTCTTGTACTTTCTCTCTTCCCCTTACCTTTCTTCCACTTTCTTCTTTCCTCTTCTCTTCTCCTTCTTCCTCTCTCTCTTGATACTCTTGATATTCTCCTCTTCCCTCAGAGGATTTATTTGTCCAGCCAAGCAGCACTGCTAATTACAGTGTGGCCTCCTCCTGCCTTCCAATCTCTAGCCTGAACCAGAAAAAGAAAATAATGTTCATAATAAATCTCTGTGTTTTCACAACAGTCCTACTTTTATGAACTCATTTGGGTGAGCCTCACAAAACAAGAGAAGAAGGCTACAAGAGGCAGGAATCATTATACCCTGTGCCACAAATGAGAAAACCCTTGGCACAAAGGAGAGAAGGGAAGGTTGCTCCAGCCAGGAATCATTAGGGATCTGGAAGGTAGGCTCTATGTATGGTTCCTTGACTGGGACAGGTGGATTTGTGTCCCTGCGGGGCTGGCAGAACATCTCCAAATGGGTCTCAGCATGTGCTGGAGCCAAGGCTGGGCTGGCTGGTCCCCAGAGCTGCTGTCTTGCTCTGACTTGTTTGCAGAAGGCTCATGGACTTCACTTTTGCCCACAGCTTTATCCTGTGTAAATGTCAGACAGGAAGCTACATTTTAATCAGAATCTTCTCTGATCTGTAGTTACAGATGGAGGCGGGGCCTATACTTGGCATCTCCTTCTCCTTACCAGGTTACTCATCCCACCACCAATCACCCTTCCCAAAGAGAGCAGATCTTTGGGGTATGAAGCAGTAGGTACAGGAGAGTCAAACCCTCCTTCCTATAAATCCCTCCACATAACAATCCCTCCCTCACACCTCTTACTGTGCAAAAGTATTTCTTATCCAGTCTCTTTTTCTACTGATCCTCACAATAATCCTGTGAAGAAAAGAGGGTGGAGATTATCCCCATTTTACGAAGAAGACTGAAGTCAAAGAGGACACACCCAACCATATACAAATCCCAGAAACCAATCACCCCGAAGCTACCCATCCATGCACACTGACATGTATCCAGAAGAGATATGTTCAAGGCTCCTTTGCTTCAGGGTGATGGTGTTCTTCCTCTTAGAATCTGGGCGCTGGAAGGGACTTCACCTCAGAATGTCTTCTACACTGTCCCTGATAAGTTGTCATCTTGCTTCTATTTGGAAAATTCTATTGAGGCAGGGAACTGACCACCTCTGGAGGCAGACCCTTCCACTTTTGATAGCTTTTATGGAGATGAAATGGAAGTTGGCCTCTTCCTACCCCCCCCCCCAACTTTTCCCTCCTACTGCCTCCCAATATTTCTAGCTTTAAAAAAAAGTATTTTCCTTTGGAGCCAAGCAGAACAGGTCTTCAAATACTTGGGCACAGCTATTATGTATGCCCCCCACCCCCACCTCCTGCATCTTCTTTAGGCCAGACACCTCTATGGCAAGGCTTCTAGTCTTTTCACCATCCTGGTCAATTCAACAGACATTTATTAAGCTTAAGGAACTGTGCAGAGCTGGGAATACAAAGACAAATATAAAACAGTCCTTGGCATTAAGATGGTGTCGTGTATAGAGCCCTGAGCCTGGAGTCAGGAAGACTTGAGTTCAAATCTGGCCTCAGACACTTACTAGTTGCATGACCCTGGGCATGTCATTTAACTTTTGTATGTTTCAGTTTCCCGGACTGTAAAATGGGGGTAATAACAACACCTGCTTTCGAGGGTTGTTGTGAGGATCAGATGAAATCCTATTTGTAAAGCACCAACCACCCAGAAAGCACTTCATAATGCTTGTTCCCATCCCCCATCCTCCTCCCTGACCTTAAAGGGTTTTTAGGGGGTAGGGTAGGGTAGGGAAGGATGCATTTATAAGCACCAAAGGATTTCAGGGTGTTTCATTTCTGTACTTAGGCAGTAACCAATGTATCCTGGGCAGCAACATACCATGGGCATCCTGTGTATGGCTCATGGGCCAAATATTCTTCTTTCAATTAGGGTATACTAATTAATTGAATAATAGGACCTTACCATCTATAGAAACGTTCCCACCTTGCCCAGGCTGCCACCAGGTATCATACTACAATAGTGGGGTCAGTTAGTAAGTGTAAGTTGGAATAGATGATCTTGATGGTTCCTTCTAGATCTGAGTCTGTGAGCCTCTAAGTTAAAATGGTTCCTTCTGTGGACACATTCATGTGAAGAACTAGTGGCCTGTCATGCAACCTCCAACTAGTACAAAATTTTAAAAGAAAAGAAAGTTGGACTGATTTTATTATTAAGCTGTGGATGTGCAGAACCCAATAAAAATAGAGAAAAGTAATTCACCTGTAGAACTCCAGTTTATTAGCACTCACAAAGGACCTGCAATCCCACATTCAGAGTAACTTTCAAGCATGTCTAGCTTCTAACTATCGCTGCCATGAATTTCAATAAAAAAGTCTCTGAGCATTTTTTAGTCTGTCCATGTTCTTTCTTCTGTCTCTACATTGGCCTCTTTCTCTTTCCTAGCCTTGTGGTTCCACTGTTGGAAATGGGGCATTCTCCCTTCCCTTTTCTGCCCTATTTCCCCAATCTTGGTCTAGCCCACCACCTCCTTCTCCTCTGCTCCCACTTGCCTTGAATCTTCCATCCTGTTAACAGGCTTAATTCTCTCTCATTTAATCATATCCTCTGCAAATTAGAGAGAATGTGAAAAATTCATTTATACAAAAGGGATAAAGGAATTAGAATCTTTCAGGGAGAAAATACACTCTACCATAGAATCCTTACATGGTATCTCTGGAGAGTTTTGTTACTGATAAATGGGGAGAGATGAATAAATCCTGATGGCAAGGCATGTACCAGGCTATCTCTTTCAGACACTTACTGGTTCTTTGAGGTAAAGCAATTTGCTCATGCTAGGTAGCCTGGTATGATGAAAAAAGTCAAGGGACATGCAGTTGAAATCAGCTTCTGCTTCTTCCTGTTTTAGGACCATGGGCAAATCAAATGAATGTTCAAGGAGGGGTATATGGGTATACAAGGAAGATGGGCACCTCTTGTATGGGGGCTCACTGATCCCTTTCCAGGGCTGCTCATCCACCTTTGGTGTCCACCTGGCACCTGAGACCCCAACAAGCTATAACATGAGCAGTAGCCGCACCTGTGTAAAACCATCTTGGCAGACAGGCCGAACCAGGTTGAGGCTAACCTTTGAATTAACTTTGAATTAAGGGAGTGTCAAGCAAGTGAAAACTTCCTCTGTGGAATGGACGAATGAGAACAATTTGTTCCAACAGCCATGAAAACGGCTGAAGCAAATCCTGTAGAGTTCTTAGAGCTTGGTCAGACTTTAAAGATACCAAGGTCATCAACTTCAATTTGGCTTGCCAATGGACTTTGATGACTTAGGAAGGGAGTGAGGCTGATGACTTTTCGATACTCAGCCTCACTTAAACCCAGGTCACTTGCCAGTCAAGACTGTGATGTCACTGGTCCTCTTCCAAAATGAACGATGAATGACAACTTCTCTCTGGGCTTGTTTTCTTATGTGTCCAATGGGGATAATAACATGTGACTATCTGATACGGGTAGCCATGGGGCTCAAATGAAAGGAAGCACTTTATAAGTATGAGCTATTATTATTAATAACAATAACATCAACAACAATAATAACCAGCATCCATACTGGACTTAGAAGTTTGCAAAGCACTTTATATACATTCTTCTTTGAGTAGGTAATTACTTGATGTTGGCCCCTTATCAGAATGAAAGCAGGGACATGTTTTTGCCTTTGTTTCAATCTTTACCATATAAATAAGCTCTTAAATTCTTGCAGACTGACTGACGGGTGATTCTCACAAAATGAGAGGTGACTGCTATAGGCATCCTCTGCATCAATAGCATTATTGTTATTATTTTATATAGCAGGAAACAGGTTCTGGGAGGTCACTTGACTTGCCCATGGTAATGCCATGGTAAGTGACAGGGATGGTATCTGAACCCAGTTTTTCCTGATTCCGAGTTCATTGTGCTACTTAATGATGATGATGATATGCAAGGGGGAAGAGATAAGCCTTTATCTAACATTTTTATCTAGTACATAGAACCACTATGTACCAAGTGCTTTACAAATATTATCTTTATTTGATCCTCAGAACAACCCTGCAAGGTAGTTTACAGTTGGGGAAACTGAGGCAAACAGAAGTTAAGTGACTTGTTCAAGGTCACACAGCTATTAAAAATCTGAGGCTGGATTTGACTTCTGGTCTTTCTGATTCCAGGTCTAAGGCTCTATCCACTGGACAATCTGGGTGGTTTTAATAGAGGAAATAAAGGTAGAATTGTGGGGTTTTATATCCTGTGACAGATTGTAGGAGAGGAATTTATGAGTCTTGGGGCTTCCTTGAATTTTATGGTGCAGGTAGCGGCCTCTCCCACCTGCTCAGCAGGCTGCCCCAGCGATATCTAGGGTAGTGTTTGGGAGCGGGAGGAGCTCCCAAGCACTGGATTTATTCCAGTTCCTCATACCCCTGAGAGCTGCCTCCGGGCACCAGGATGTAGTGGGGTGGGTGGAGTCCTACAGTGGGTCTGATGGGGGTGTGGCTGTGCATTTTTTTCAATGGACTTCTGTCCTTGGTTCCCTTAGGAGACAAAGCTCGCATTCTGTTCCAGGCTTAGAATTCTGCCTCCTTCTAAGCCACAGGTGGCTTCTTCCTTCTCGTTCCTGCCTTCCTCCTTTCTTTCTCCAGCTCTTTGCCCCTGCTCTGACTTTCTTGGTTGCCAGCTGCGGCTGATTGTCACACTCCTATAATTTTTCTCTGGGAGGTCACCCCTGACCAGCCCAGCCTGTCCTGACTCCTCCCATGGGAGTTAGAGTAGCAAGTGCCCTCATCTGGAATCAGAGGGCTTTGAATACTTTGGGCTCCCCTTTCAACTCTCTGGGCTCATCTTCTACCTCCTCCAAGGCTCAAGCCCCCACTTCCAGTTCCAGCTCTGCCCTAGGGCCCTGGGCTCCCTATTGGTGAACCACTACCATGACTAGCCTGCCTCAGTCCCAGAACAACTGCTGCTCTGGCCATCTTGTGATCCCACAGCAAGCCAATGCAGCCCTGTCCTCTCCTGCTTTCCGTGTTCACCTCTGAGAATTGTGACCAAATCAGTTTTATCACACTACTTTTCCAGAAAAAGATGTGTTAATCATTTGCCTCTCGTGGTTCCAATGGTCATTTCTGTGGCTTCCAAGATCAAAATAGATGTTCCCCCCCTGCATTTCTTTCTCTTTTTGTCTCCCCCATTAAGACATAAACTCTGGGGGTAGAGTCAAGATGGTGGCGTAGAAGCAGCAAAACTTCATAGCTCTCACCATAACCACCTCAAATACCTGTGAAATATGACTCTAAACAAATTTTAAAGCTCCAAAACTCACAAAATGACAGAGTAACAAAGCTCCCACTAAAGGCAGCCTGGCAGGGGAGGGTTCATCATAGTGTGTTGGGAGCCCAGACCAACACTGAATGAACCCTCTACTGGAGCCCTACGGCTGCCAGAATAAGCCACAGCTGAAGTGCAAATCATCATCAGCTGTGGTGTTTTCTAGAATTACCAACCCATAAGAAACAAGGACTAAGTGAAAGGTCAATGGAACTTTGATAAATTTGGGGGAGAGGGTCAATGACTGTCCCAGGGCCAGAAGCAGCAGTATTGCAGCTGCCTCCACCTGGCTGCTTGAGAAGCTCCTGGTTTGCAGATTGTAGGGGAGCCAAGTGATCATTCAGAGGCTAAGTGCTCTTGCCTTGAGCTTCCTGGATTGAGATCATGGTCTTGGGTGGTGGTCCTGAGGTGTGTTTTCAATGAGCCAAAGCTGGTGGGGGCTATAGAAACGGTGGCCTCCTAATAGGTCCAGCAGCTGTGAAAACCCCAGTGATTTGGAACAGAACTCGCCCCTCTGAAAGCAGAGTTCTACTGAACCTAAAAGTCAAGTTAATTGACTGGCAACATGAGTAGGCAAAGCAAACCCAGCAATGCAATTTTAGATTCCTTTTATGGGGACAAAAAGGATCAAAGCATGAAAAGGGAGGCAGACAACACAGTCAGAACTCCCACACCAAAAGCTTCCAAGAAAAATGTAGACTGGTTACAAGCCATAGAGCAGCTTAAGAAGGATTTTGAAAACCAAATAAGAGAAGTGGAGAAAAAATTAGGAAGAGAAATGAGAATGATGCAAGAAAATCATGAAAAGAGAAACAACAACCTGACTGAAGAAAATAACACCTTAAAAAATAGATTAATTCAAATGGCAAAAGAGGCCCAAAAAGCCAATGAGAAGAAGAGTGCTTTAAAAAGTTGAATTTGCCAGATGGAAGGAAAAAGAATCTCAAAAGCTTTCTGAAGAGAATAATTCCTTCAGAATTAGAGTGGAGCAAATGGAAGCAAATGACTTTATGAGAAATCAAGATACTATTAAACAGATACAAACAAATGAAAAAATAGAAGGCAATGTGAAATATCTCCTTGAAAAAACCACGGACCTGGGAAATAGATCTAGGAGAGACAACTGAAAAATTATTGGACTACCTGAAAGCCATGATCAAAAAAAGAACCTAGAAATCATCCTTC
>JAQQSW010011567.1:0-12728 GCA_028646575.1 Pseudocheirus occidentalis | reverse complement strand
TCTGGTTGCTGTTCTTACTTTGCTTCCTTTTCCTGCTCATGTTGCCAGTGAATTACTTGTCTTTTTAGTTCTGTGGAACTCTGCTTCCAGGGGGGAAAGCTTTGTTCACTGAAAATGGTTCACAGGACCACCACCCAAGACCACAATCTGGATCCAGGCAGCTCAATGCAAGAGCACTTGGCCTCTGAACTATAACTTGGCCCCCCTGCAGTCTGCAGGCTGGGAGCTCTGAGGCAGCCAGGTGGAAGCCACTGCAGAGCCACTGCTAATATTGCTTCCTTGCCCTGGAGGCAGATTGGCCAGACTGTTTTTCTCCCCCAAATTTAGTTTGAGTGCCACTAACTTTTCATTTAGCCCTTAATAAATGACTTAATAAATCTGGAAACTGCCACAGCTGCCACTGATCTGCTCTCCTGAAGGCTCCAGCTGCACCTTGTCCTGCTCATCCTGCTTACCCAGAGCCTCGCCGTGGTTTCAGCTCCCAGCTTGCTGTGATGAGCCCCACCTACCATGCTGCCTTCAGAGGGAGCTTTTTTTTTTGTGAGCTTTGGAGTACTAAAATTTGTTTAGAGTCATATTTTATGGGTATTTGAGGTGGCCATGTGAGAGCTGCAGCATTTTCCTGCTTCTATGCTGCTGTCTTGGCTCTGTTTCTCTCCCCCCTCCTCCCCACCCGTTGTCCTTCATTCTTGAAGAGGACCATGGCATCAGGAAAGTGATGCCATGACTTGGAAGTGAATTGGAATTAAGTGAGGAAGGACTGTGCAGTCACCAGCCTCACTCTCTCCTCCAGAGCCATCGGGGTGCAGTAGCAAGATATGGACAAATAGAAATGGCCTTGGATATAAGTAGGAGACCTTGGCTTTTTTAAGCTAAGGTCTTTTCCAGGTCTTAGTTTCACTGAGACAATGCCCATTCAGGAGTAAGGCCAGAGGAGACATTCCCAGAATTCTCTAGGAGAACAGATGCTTTCTCTGCTAGCAGATCAGAAAGAGCCATGCTGCTCCCCACAACCACATCTTGAACCCCCTTTCCCATGCAAAGCAGTGTCTGAAACTAGAAGAATCCATTTTTCACTTTTATGGGGGGGGAAGGGAGGTAAGGACACAGTACAAAAATGAAAAATCAATGCTGCCTTCTCTCATAGGCTGATGTAAAACACTGCAAACTCCAGCTTGGCCCCAGAGCCCTGTGGATGCTTGAGTGACTGAGGGTTCTGCGAGATTTAGTAGGCACTTAATAAATGTTGCTCATTGATTTCTCTTGCCTTTTCTTATTTTGTCTGATAAGGAATTCAGCAGAATCTCTAAATAGTTCAGGGGAATTCATTCGGCAGCCCCATATCGTTCCCTCATCTAACAGGAAGTAGTTGAGATACAATATATTCCTTCTAGTAGGTCTTCAAAGCCTAGGCATAGAAACTATGTATTTCTTTTTTATAGTGTAAGATTTGGCCCATCCACATACCAGAGGTACAGAGATCACAGAATGGTTTCTATCATGGGCTGAATGCTATTGTTTGAGAGACAGCTGTCTTTCCATTAGCCTCATTCAGAAAACTGAAAACTCTGTCTTGCCACCATGTCAATAGCTTGTTGAATGAACTGTATGCTATGTGATAGCTTGGGCTGTGATTTCACTAGAACCTTAAAATGAAGCAGATATTGACTGGCCACTTTCATTACTGATAGCTCAAATCATCTAGAAAAATATGTTGGAAGTATCAGAGCATCTTCTACAAGGGTCCTACAGTGATGTGTATTTTTAAAAACCATTTTACAGTTAACTTTAAGTTGTTTTAGTTGTCATGGGAAGGAACAATTAAGCAAGCAATGGTTTTTCCCTTTTTTGTATCCCCAGCACTTAACACAATGACTAGAATTTAGTAAGTGCTATAAATATTTGTTGTCTCACTGAATGTACATGAAGTAGTGCATAAGTCAAGTCATTTTTGCTGTACTTTGTGATAACTTGCATTTGTTTAAACTCCTGAAATGTATTGATCCTCTTCTTTCAGTTATCAATTGGTGTGTTAAATTAGTTTGTTTCAGCATCTAATATCCTAAGGGTCAAAAATTAAAATCCCTATTTCCTTTACATATGCTATGAAGTCTTGGGTCTCCTCTTTCCATTTCTTTCCTTCTCACCTGACCTCAGTTACTTCTGAGACAGCATCTAGGAGAAGCTCAGAGAAATAAACCTTCATTCAAATAAACTAAATGATCAAAAACCAGTATCAGATTTCACCACAGCTCTTACTCTGGCTCTGTGTTTGAGGGGAGGACATTAGGTCCTGGTCATTGCCCCACCTCAAAACACAATCATTCCTATACTATGTCCCCAAAGCCACCTGGGACTCTCAAACTCTGTACTTACCCTGGAATGCACTGAAAGATTGTTCTCTGACTTTCCTACAAACAACCACTGAAAACACTCTTACCTTGAACTCATGAACCAAAGACAATACTCTTTTACTTTGTTCACTACAACATAATATCAGAATATATTCTTACCATAGTTTCTAGCTTTTATCCTGCTTCTTAGATTATGGCCTTGAGGCCACTTATTCAACCTGCACGTTGCACAATAGCAGCCCTAAGACTAATTTCTAAAGCTTCTAAATAACTGCTTTGGAATGAAAGCTCTTACAACACTTTATCACAGCCTCTGAAGCACATCAGTTTGTTCCAGTTCCCTTCTTGATCTCACAGCATATAAACTTCAGGCAACACACATGAGCTGATAGTGAGAGGAGGTGATCCAGAAATATTTGGGGTAAAAAGGGAAAGTACCCTGAGACTGAGAATATTTTTTCCTGTATCATCTATGTGGAAAGAGCAAATCTCTAAAACAGTAAATTGCAGTAAAACTGTCAAACTGCATTAGTAAATGAAGTTCCTCACAGGGAGTTCTCTACACCAATAAAATCATAGATCTTCTCCCCCAGGGGAAAAAGAAAGGCAATCAATATCTGCCTGCTCCTCAAAGATGCTCAAAGAGTATTGGGTAGTAGGAAATTTTTTTTGGTCTCTTCACTTTTTGATAGCATGCAGCATGCATGTACTGACAATGCCCCATTTATTGGCATTTACTCAGTTCCATGATCTAGCCCAAGGTTGATGAACCTGCCCATAGTTGTCTAGGCTGGACCTTAGAAAACATATACATACTTGCTGTCATCTGGTTTTGTGCCTCACCTGATAATAAACATGCTTATTATCAGAAGGTCATTGAACACGGTTACCTCTGTGGTTACACATTCTATAGAATCCTGAATGATTTTAATGAATGTATGAGAGAGCTTGCTGTGAAAAAGCTTATGAAACATTGTTTTCTTCTATTAAATCAATATCCTCTCATACTCAATAAGCAATAAATACAATAAGATCTTATATTTTCTATGTCTTTCAGTTAAGTATGAAATAGCAAAGATGCTGTCCATTGTTGAATACTGCTTCAGGAGTTTACTACAGCCAGTTCTTACCACCTCATAGGAGCTTATACGGTATTTTCTTGTCTTTATTTTTTTTGCAGTTAACAAAAGGGGATTTATTTAGCTTTAGCAAGAGAAGCATATTTAGAAAAGATGGGCATCTAGGATTCAGCTAAGTAATATGTCTATCATTTTATTAGATACACATCAGAGAGGATGCCTGGACTTCCTTTAAAAATATTTATTTCATTTTTAATTTATGGGATGAAAGAAGCATTTCTATAACATAGTATAATTTTTAAAAAAAGATTGCACATAAAACTGCAGATCTATCATAGGAGCTTATTGTTAAAATTTCAGTGAGCATTTAAACCTAAGAAATTGGTAAGCACTACAAATTCAGGCTTAATTTATTGTTTCATTTATTATTTAGATTTAAGAAAATATTAATAATGCAGATAAAACTTAAAAGTATGTTGTGTCATTTTTCAGAAAATCAGTTTTTTAATAAAATACCCCTAATAACTCATGAAAGACTGATTGTTCCCTACTAGTGTTTTCATTGAGGATGCCCTTGATTCATGTATAGATGATTCTTAGAAATATTTTATTTAGGTTGGAGACTTTATATATAGCTTGCTAATTGTTGATCTCTTCATTACATTTTTCCCCCGAAAATTACAAAGGTCCACAACATTTTTCCTAGTTTTAGTATCTTCCCCTCCCTCAGATATCTTGTGTATTGGTCACTTAACAGCCTCACAATTGTCTTCTCGCAATGGTCCTTCTCTTTATACTCTTGGTTCAATAAAGTTTTTTTTTTCCTGTCTTCTCTTTAGTGCCATTTCAGCCTCCTCTCTTAAGAAGTTTGGGAGTTGTGGTCTTAGTGTGGTAGTTCCTCCCTTCTCAGTGGGGAAAACAGCTTGTTCAAGTGATTTTTGCAAATCTGTTCTATTTTCTGTCTGTTTTTAGTCCCCTTTGGTTTTCATCCCTTAATACCCATGAAATGACTATGCTGAGTTGGATAGCTGGCTAAGTCTTCTATCAACTGGTTTTACCCTTCACTATTTCTCTCTTCTTTATGATATGATACTGCTCATAATCATCTATCATCCTTCTTTGTAAGATTTTACAGATCAATTTATATTCTAACTTGTTTCTTTTTGTAGCCACCTCTCTGTTACATAAGCAAGACAGATGTTTGCTGACTAAGGTGCTTTCTTGGCTCTTTTGGTCTTCTTATCATAGAAACTAACTTACAGTGATAGAACTTCTGGATGAAATTATTATAACATTATTAGGCTTCAGAGTAGGACTTTGTGGAAGATTATTGAATGTTCAGGGGAAAAAATCACATATGGTATTACTCAAAGACAACCAATATTCAGACTATATTGAGCTTCTTTTTTTCCCCCAATGTTTTTGCCCCTGGGGTTTACTCCTTGTCCCTTTTGAAGCACCTGACATTACCTCTATCCCCTCTTGATAATGTCTCTTCCCTTGACTTCACATACATTACACTCTCCTCATTCTTTTCTTCCTAGTACTTTCCTCTAACTGATGCTTTTTTGTTTCTGTTGGTTGTTTTTGTCACAGTCCATATGGTGGACAACCCCCAAGGAAGTCATACCATCCTCTGTATTCTTTTCTTCTTTTGCTACACTCTCTGTCTTGCCAACTTGGAATTTAACTTACATGGCTCCAACTATCACTTCTGTGATGATGATTTTCTAGTATTTCTTTTCAGTCCTGACATCTCTCCCACAGTCTCGGAGTTAGAAAGTTCCTCTGTGATTATCTATTCCAAACTCTATTTAAACAGAAATTGCCTCCATAATATCCATGACAAATAGTCATTCAGAATGACTTCCACATGAAGATCTCTGGTGATAGGAAACTCATGCAATCCAAAGTAACCTATTCCACTTTAAAAGAGCTTGAATTGTTAGGAAAAGTATCCTTGTATCTGACTGGACTCTACCTCTCAGCAGTTGTCCCATTTGTCTTATACTCTCTGAGGCTAAGCAGAATACATCAAACATCCTTTCTACATGACAGTTCTTTAAATAGTTGAAAATAGATTGTTGATCCTGTCTTGTTTCTTCTCCAGGGTATACATTCCCAGTTAGTTTAACTAATCATTATATTTCATGGATTCCAATTTCTATTCTGGTCATCTGTTTCTGTATATGCTTCAACTTGTCTCAGTCCATCCTAAAATGTGACACCTAGAGCTGATCACAATACTATGTATGTGATCTGACCCAGATAGAATACAATGGACCATGTCTTCCTTCATTTTAGGAAGCTTTTATTAATGCAACCCAAGTTTGTCTCAGTCCTTTTTTTGTCCATGTCACACTATTGATGCATATTGAACTTTCACAGTTAAAATCCTAGGTCTTTTTCTATTATTTAGAAAATATTTATATTTTCTATTATATATATATATATATATATATATATATATATATATAAAATCTATTATTTAGATATTTCTCCCTCATGCTGTTTTTCTATTTGATTTTTAAACCCTTGTTTGGGACTTTTCACTTGCCCTATTATAGTTTATTTGATTGGATTTGACATATAAGTAAAGCCTGTAAAAATTTACATTCAACTCTTTTTCAATGTATTAACTATCACTCTCAGCTTTGTGTCACAAATTTGGTTACAGTATGCTATCTCTGTTTCCGTTTCAGTTATTGATAAAAGTGCTGAGCAACATAAAATCATCCATATAATAAAAATATTTATAGTAGCTTTTTTGTAGTGGAAACTACCTATGTATTGAAGTGTGGTTGAACAAATTATGGTATACAAATGTAATGGTATATTATTGAATTGTAAAAATGATGAAATGTTTGGTTTCAGAGAAACCTAAGAAAACTTGTCAGAACTGATGCAGAATGAAGTCAGCAGAATAAGGAGAATACACATATATATGTATAAATATATGTGTACATATACACACACACACATTAACTACAACATTATAAATCAAAATAAATGTTAAAGAAAAGTATTCTGATCAATTCAATGACTAATTATGATTCCAAAGGACTTATGATACAGCTTGCTACCCACTTCTTGACAGAGAGGTGATGAACTTATGATGCTGAATAAGACAAACATTTTTGTACACACCAATATAGGAATCTGTTTTACTTGACTATGCATGTTTGTTACAAAGGCTTTGTTTCCCGCCCCCACCCCCTTCACCCAGGGAGAAAGAGATTAAGAGTGTGAGGAGGAATAGGTAAACAATTCCCCCCACCCCAAGGAAATATGGTTATAAAAGCATTTTCTTTAAAAATGCAAAGAACCAAAGGAAAGCCAGAAAGAATCTCAAGCAGGACTGTTTTGTAAGCTACAGGTTGAAGTTATTATATGCAATTCTTTAAAAAGGAAAGCCAGCTGCATAAAATAGAGATTTATGATTTCATGTACACCATTTTTTCTGTTCTGTTACATACTTAGAAATTCTGTTTTTGGAGTGTTTGTTAAGTTCAGAATAAAAATAAAAAAAAACCAAGCACTGATCTCTAGGGCAGTGTATTAGACATCTCTAGGCTGACATCAGTCTATAAATCAATACTCTTTGGTACAATTGTTCACCCACTTCTGAAGACACATATGGTGTGCTCCTTTACCTTTCCCACAAATATACTATATAATGAAAGATTCTGTCAGATACTCTACTGAATTTCAGGTAAAACATGTTTATTGCATTCCCAGGATCTACCAGTATAGAACTTGTCGGAAAAGAAGACAATGGTTAGTGGGGGTTTTTTTGGGTGGGGCGAGAGCCATGGCATATTAATGCACTATTGCTAGCTCTTAGTTACCCTTATTTACTTTTTTCAAGTGTTTACAAACCAGCACTTAAATAACATGTTCTAGAATTCTGCCAATAATCCAAGAAATAAAACCTTTTCAGGACTTGAGGATTTGAAACATATTTGAGGAGTTTTTCCACATCTAATGTGTAAAATTATAAAATGTAAGCACATTTGGATGAATTTTACTTGGCTATTAATGTGATCTATTATATTTATAGTTTTCCTTACATTGAATCAACCCTGCTTTTCTGAAAGAAAAAAAAACAGCCTAATCATAGTGTATAATCTTTTTTATATTGTATAACTTCTTTCCTAAAATTATACTTAATATTTTTTTGCATCTGTGTTCATTAGGAATATTGAACTATAGTTTTTTTTCTTCTTATTTGTTTCTCCATGGTTTATGTATGAAGATGAGATTTGAATTATAGAGTTCGGAAGAATTTCTTTTCTTATTTTTACAAATCACTTGTGTACTATTGGAATTGATTGTTCTTTTAAAATTTCATATTAAATCTGTCTGTTTTTTCTGATATTGAATTATTTGCATAATTTATTTCTTGTGATGCTGATCTAGGTATTTTACGTTTTATAAACATTTATCCATTTTATCTAAGGTATCAAATATGTGGTATTTGTTGTTCAGTTGTTTCAGTCACATCCTGCTTTGAGGTTTTCTTGACAAGTACACTGGAGTGGTTTGCCATTTCTTTCTCCAGCTCACTTTACAGATGAGGAACTAAGGTAAAGAGGATGAAGTGATAGCCCTGGGTCACACAGCTAGCAATTGTCTGAGGTCACATTTGAACTCAGGAAGTAGAGTCTTCTTGATTCCAGGCCTGGCTCTCCACTGCGCCACCTAGCTGCCTGTTTATGTTGGAATATAACTAGACAAAATATTATCCAAGAGTTTCTTTTATTTTATGTTCTTTTGTTGTTTGTTCTCTTTCAAAAATTTTAATATAATTTGGTTTCCTTCTATTTAAAAAATTCAGACTTATCTATTTTCTTTTATTTATTTTTTGAATCAATTCCTAGTTCAATGAATTCAGTGTGGCTTTGCTATCAATTTTGTTGATCTTTGATTTTTCAGGACTTCTATTTTACTGCTTTTTTGGTGTTTTTTTGATTGGTTACTTTTTTTTGATTGGTTACTTTTGGCATTTTTGTGTGTGACATTTACAATTCATTGATGAATTCTTTTTCTTTTTTATTGCTGAATGCATTGAGAGTTATAAATAATATCCTTAGGACTGCTTTATGTCTTTCCTAGAGGTTTTGGTATAATATCTCACTGTTGTCATTTTCTTTAATGAAATATTCTATGGTTTCTATTTCTTTGATCCACCAGTTCTTTGGGATTCAGTGATTTGTCTTCAGATCATTTTAGTACTTTTTTTTCATTGATAAATTTTACTTGGAATGATATCTATCATCTACATTCCTTTCTTTCTTCTTGTATATCCATAAATGCTTGTACAGGCCCTCAGAACCTCTCATCTGGACTCCTAAAATAGCTTTCTAACTTGTTGACCTTTCTCAAATCTTTCTGCTCTTCAATTCATCTTCTCTTCAGCTGCCAGAGTGATTTTCCTATAATGCAGGTCTGATCATGCCACCTCCTTACTCAGTGGACTCCAATCCCTTCCTGTTATCTTCAGGATCAAATACAAAGACCAGGTTGACATTTAAAGCCCTTCACAACCTGTCTCCTTCGTACCTTTCTAGTCTTCATACACTACTTTATTGCTCTCCAAGGACTGTATGTCCTGTGGCCACTCTGTCTACTTGCTATTCCTGCAGTGCTCTGTCCACTTTTTAGTTTCTTTGTTTTCCTCTAAGATTTTAAACCTTATGCAGGAGGCCTTTCCTGGTTCCTGTTGCTACTAATACCTTCCCTTAAGATCAGTGGTTCTCAATCTTCCTAATGCAGCAACCCTTTAATACAGTTTCTCATGTTGTGGTGACCCCCCCAATCATAAAATTATTTTCATTGCTACTTCATAACTGTAATTTTGCTACTGTTATGAATCATAATGCAAATATCTGATATGTAGGATGTATTTTCATTGTTACAAATTGAACATAACCCCGAGGTTGAGAATTGCTGCCTTAAGATAATCTTCCATTTATACTGGATATGTTTTGTATGTTCCTGTACATTTGCATGTTCTCTTTCCCATTAGAATATGAGCTCCATGAGGGCAATGACTGTTTTTTTGGGGGGGGGTCTTTCTTTGTATAGACAACGTTAGACATATAATAGATTATTAACAATGTTTATTGACTGACTTAATGACTCTTGAAATCTGGCAGGATTGGAGATATATACCTACTTGGTGGGGGTAAAAAGCATTAAACTAGGAATTGAGACCTGAGTTCTACTCTTGGGTTATCTTTGCCAAGTCATTTGACCTTTGGATGGTTCATATCTTTATGACCTCATTAGAGTGTTGTGAAAATAAGGTAATATTCCATATCAGTATGAAAATGTTCTGAGAAACTGAAGAGGAATAGCTAAAATCAAGGTGGGAGACCCAAACAGTGCCTTTATTCTTGGAACCAAATATCCCTATTTGCTCATCAAAGGAACAACTTAGTTAATGAAACCAAGTTACTAAGAAACTGATTGGTATTAATGATAAAGATTATATGATAATAAGGACTCATTAATAATATAGCAATCAATATGAACTAAAAACCTATTATTTAAGAAGGATGGGCAATTAACAGTTTGATACAATGGAAAAAGAACCAACTGGCTGATGTGATGACAACATATCATATTTAATTTTACTTTGTTTGAAATGCATTTTGTGCCAGAGTAGATATAAAATCCCTCATCATCCTTCTTCTCCCACAAATAAAGATGGAGGTTTAAATACTATACCTGAACAACAAAGTATATTTAAAGAGAAGCATACATGTTTTTAAAAAAGGTAATATAACTGGATTACTCTTTAAATTAAGTGAATTTGTATGTCTGCTTTCTCTTAATGGAATCAGTTTTGATACACCCTTTGTTCATGCTGTTTCCAGCTTCAGTATAAGGGTTCTTTGTATTAACTTTTAAAAGTTACATTACAAAGAGGTTTTAAGATTTCCCAACAGGCTTTTATTTAACCAAAGCTTTTGATCTCAAACCTGCTGGGGCCTAGTGAAATCCTTACCAATTCTCCAGTAACTCCTCACTATTGGAATTTGAAAAGACCCACCTGAAGGATTTAACTCCCTGTATGGTTTCAGCCATCCTTTAGATCACTCTATTCATGCAGACAGCAAGGGGGTCTAGGGCACCCTTTGTGATCTGCTAAGTAGCCTAAGGTGCCCTTTGCATAAGTTGTACTCCTGAGGAAATAAAAATCAGGAGGACACAAACCTATATACCTTATTTCCTGCTATCTTTAGTTAAAGGAGGAGCACAGGGGGTCTGCTTAACATCCTTTGCTACCTAAATACCTTTTGGACATGGGAACTCAATAAAAGAACTTTCATTGCATCCATTACCCTACTGTGGTGCATAACAAATTAGATTTAAAAGGGTACTTTTCCCCTTACAGCTATTTCGATCATTTTCTTTAAAATTTCAATTTAGTGTCTAGTGACGGGCTATTCTATAATGTACATTTGAACTATATAATGTCAATTATGCTAACAACATTATTTCAAAAGAATTAGCTACATTAAGTTATTATAGACAAACCATTTGGGAAAAGATATGGTTAGAATTAAGGGGAGAGGGGATAGGAGAACAGGGAATTTATGATGCTAAAAAAACAAGCCAAAATAAAACAAATACGTCTTTTATCATTAATTTGCTGTCGTGTAATTTATAGAAAAATATTTCTTCCTATTTGGTCTAAGATTCTATTTTACATTCTTTTCAGCTGAAAATATAAATCAATGTTAAATCTGCTTGTTGACTCCTCCATGTGTTTTCTTGTGACTTGGAGAAAGAATAAAATAAAGAAATGTCGCATTTGGTAAACTGTTTTTTTAAAGTTTATTAAATCATTTAAATGCATCCATTATCCATAGACTTCTGGGGAATGGGAAAAGATGTAAAAAAAATGCTAATTTTAATAAAATCCATTGGTCAGAAAAAAACTAAAAAGTTACAAAAAACTAGGAAACAGCCAATCAGAAATGTCCGTCTTGTACCTGTTTCTACACTGTCACAGGCAAATGCCTCTGGATTCAGTTAAACGACATTGACTGTGTATAAATTGTACCAATTACACAATAGAACCCTTGAGTTCATCCAAATGGAACGTTTTTGGTGATGATATTTGCTGCTTCATTAGTCTTCAAAATGTTGATAGAAACAGATGCACCTGGGAAGCATTTCATAGAACCACAGAAGTTAGAGCTGGAAGAGACTTCAGCAGCCATCCTGCTCTCATCCTACCAGGAAGGAATCTCCATTATAACAGACTTAACAAGTGGTTTTTTCAGCCTTTGCTTATTTCTCCTACTTAAATATTTATCTTTGCCTTTCCATTGATATAACTTAAAACTTCTTTAGGCTTGCATATGATGCATTTAAAACTTCCTCTCTAATTTTTCAACTTTTTGAATTTCATGCTCATGAACAGGTGGATATTATCTTGTGGGTATTTTATTTATCATAGAATTAGATGTTATTCCCCATCCCTGCCCCCCCAAAGGCTTAACCAATCTTTAGCTTGTATTCCTAGACTGATTTAAAGAATTTACCATCAGCTTTAAATAGTACAGGATGTTCTAAAAATCAGCACAGTTGTTTGCACTAAGACTTTTGGACCTCCCCTGCCACTTCAGGGTGCAATCTCTTAAATTCCACATGTATTTCCTATCACTTGAAAATCAGAAGAATTCACCATAGGTTGACTTTAATCCTTTAGATTTTATCCTGAACTCTAAAGGCCAAAGGAAAATTGTCCTATGTCCTGAACAAGTAGCAGAGAGGGTCGAATTTTGTGTGTACTCAGTAACATTGGCCTAGAGATTGTTAAATAGACTTTAGCATATAATGCTATTTTCTATCTTTAAAAAAAAACCTTACCCATGGATTTGGTGGAATTCTTCTCTGGAGAAAGGGGATTTGAAAGTCATAGAATGAAGAGTGTGGTGGAAATCATGGAGAATTTTGTTGTTGTTGTTGATGATTTTTATGTGGGACCTAAACCAGCTATTCTCTATGAGGTAATGACTTACAAGAGTTCCCACAGATTTTTTTTTTCAGTTAAGCTGTTATCTTATGTATAGGGGGAAAGGGCTAATGAAGCCTATCTGAGAATCTTGGCTTCAAACTAGGAAAAACATGAAAACAGTAACTTTCTTTCCCTTAAACAGAATGATTTCAAGGATCCCAACCATTGACAGCCAATTTCCTTCCCCCTTTCCTTCCTTCCCTCTTTCCTTCCTTCCTTCCTTCTTTCCTTCCTTCCTTCTTTCCTTCCTTCCTTCCTTCC
>JAQQSW010011566.1:0-12728 GCA_028646575.1 Pseudocheirus occidentalis | reverse complement strand
TCTTAGCCTAGGCCAGGATTGATTTTGCCTAACTTTGTTTAAAAACATGTGGGCCATGCTGTATCCCACCCTGGGAGAGAGGGTAACTGGGGGAGGAGAACTGGGAGGCTCCCAGGCTCTCTACCCTGCCCACTGCCCCCAGGAGGGAGGGAGGGACAGACACCAAACACAGACTTCTGGGAAGGGGAAAGGAGCTTGGGTCAGGAAGATCTTATGTTGAGGGAAATGGAAGTAGGGGTTAGCCCTGGCTCTGGGGGTTAGGGGGCCGGTTATTGTGCTGCTGGTGGGAGGGCCAGAGCCGGGCCCATTATGCTTCTGGTTCGTATTCCTGGTACTCCTCCTGTGGGGGAATTTGGGGTGGGAAAAGACATGGAAAGGAACCAAAATACATTTTAGACCCAGAGCCATAGCATTGGAAGATCCCCATCCTTTGCCCCCTGTTCAGGACTTCTCTTCCCCCAGGAAACCTCCCTCCCTTCCCCACAGGGGAGTCAAAAAAGCTGAGTTTTAGTCTTAGCACTGCCACTTCTAGGGCTTTTTAATATTCTCTTCTGTAAAAAAAAAAAGGAGCTCAAACTAGATCAGGGTTCTTAACTTTCTCTGTGTCTTTGGCAGTCTGGTGAAGCCCAGAAATCCCTTCTCAGAAAAATGTTTTTAAATGCATAGAATAAAATATATAGGATTACAAAGGAAAACACGTATACTGATAAACACTTATCTTTTTTTAAAAAAGTTATGAACCCTAGGTTAGGAACCCCTGGGCTAGATGACATCTAAAGTCCCTTTTTCTTCTAGCATCCTGTGTTCTGTGCTCTTCACCCCCTTCCAGGTCTGACTTTCTGTGAGTCTATGATCCCTCCCAATAAACAGAAAGTTGGGGCACCAATTGGGGTCAGTGAGGTCCCACATCCCCCATGTCCTTTCCTGGAAGAGGAGAAAGCTCTGGAGGCCTCAGTTCTGCCAGGAACTCCACTGTCCTCTTTAGCCTGGGTTTCCAAGGATAGGGCAAGAGAGTGAGGTCTGAGTCTGGGAGGTCTGGCCCTGACAGTCCAAAGTCTTGTTATTCTGGATTGTGTCTACTTCCAGGGCTGAGCTTACCTGGGGAGGCTCTTCATAACTCTCTCCTTCGGTGTCCAGAAGTGGCTCAGCCATTGGCTCTTCCCCAACCTCCTGACCCACTTCTTCTGGCTAGAAGAAAAAATAGGGGAACACTGAGAGGGGTACTCAGTCCTCAGTACCCTCTCAAGACAGACAGACTGACCCAAGAAAGAGGATAGGAAATATAAGAAAAACAAGGACCAGACTGGGTATTTCTCCCACTTTTTCCCTTGTACAACTCTCTCTCTCCGTACACAAACCCATAAAGGGGAGAAAAGGGATGGTTGTGGGGTTGGGGGCATCCCCTCCTAGAGACTGACCCTTCATCTGCCCTACCATGAGCCCCCTGCTTTGCACTGCTCCCCCCCCCCCACCCCCCTGTGGCCTGGTTCCTTCAGCTGCTGCTATTCTGGGATAAGCTGGGAGGCAGCCGCTGAATGGTGAGATCCAAGACTCTCCCCCCTCCCCCTTCCCAGCTGCCACCCAGACCCAGGCAAATACCAACAAACAAAAGTGGGTCTGCTGACCATTGCTTCCCCACAGGGCACATATGTGGCTCAAGTGCATGAAGATGCACAGTCCATAGATATCATGGGAGTACATAATGCAACCTGACTGGACAAGCTGAATCCCTATGGCATACAGGCATGTATGTAGTCACATGTATGGCAAGCTCACCTATGCTTTACATACCGAGGTGACAAATTCTATGGATACAGCTCAATTGTAGGCACCTGCAGGCTTGCTCATGTGCTTTTAAGGGTACTTATATAGACCCAAGGGGACACCTGTGGACTGCACAGAGGGGGACCCAAGGACCACAAATACATGTAGCACATGCATCAGACTGGTGAATAATATTTTCTCCAATTACATGTAACCTGTACCCTTTTGGCTCACAGGATCAGACCTTGACTCCACTCACCTAAAGTCAGATCTCTGCAAACACAGGTGTACAAACAAAAGGCACGATGATATGGAGATTCATGCTTGCGTACAAACATGCAAAAGTACAGACGTGCTTTTATGCAAACGCGGAGGCCACTAGATGCTGCCAGGATGTGTCTGAAGTGAGGTGGGGTCGGGTGGGCCTGGGCGGGGCTAGGTTCTCCCAAATCCCTTGCAGATCCTCGGCCCACCTGCAGGGGGCGCTCACCTTCAGGTCGGTGGGGAACTCCTCTTTCTTCACCAGACCCGTGGCAGCCGCGATGTTGCCAGCCCCAGAGAACACCGCGCCTCCTAGCTGGGACGCTTGCTCCTTGGTCTTCTCGGCCACTGGAAGGTGGCCGCAAGGGGATCAGTGCATCGCCCCCCCCGTGGCCAGGGTCGGGAGCGCAGATCCCTACCCACTCCCACTCATACAGTGGACCAGATCTCCCCCTCCCGCAAGACTGAGTGTTCAGTGACCCGGGATACCGTGCTATCCTAGGGAACACCCCAGGTTTCTCCGGGGAAAGGACAGGGGAAAGGAGGGGGCTGGTACCTGATGTGACGCCTTGTACCACCCCCTCCCGGGTCTTGTTTCCTGGAGAAAAAGAAAAGTCTGGGGTCAGAGAGTGTCCCCTAGTACAATGGACTGAAAAAAGCATCCTGGCCCTAGAGTTAGAAAACCTGAGTTCAAGTGCAGTCCCTTAGAGTCGCTTCTTTTCTCTGGTCTCATGTTGTCCCTTTGTACCATAAAATGCTTGAATTATTTGATTTCTAAGGTCTTTATCTCATCTTATGATTGGGGGAGGGGGCAATGGAAAATTCAAATAGTAACTAACCCTATCCTCTATCCAGCAGACCAATCTGGCCCCAAATCTGCCCAAGTAACAGGGAGTCCTCCCCTTCAGAGGTGTGTGTGTGTGTGTGTGTGTGTGTGCGTGTGAGAGAGAGAGAGAGAGACAGAGACAGAGACAGAGACAGAGAGATAGAGAGAGAAACAGAGAGACAGAGAGAGACAGAGAGAGGAGAGACAGAGAGAGGAGAGGAGAGTCTGGGGTTCTTGCTCTGGATGCCAAGGGAATCCAGGTAGTCCTTTCTTCAGGAGACAGCAACTAGATGGACTAGGCACAGGCAGCCACAGCCCTTGATAAGGCCACTTTGGTTCTCCTTCTCCCTGCTGCTGTCACCAGTGGCTCTGGGATAGAGAAGGTCTCCTCAGCCAACAACAACTCCTCTGGACCCCCATTTCACTCACTGATTCTATCCTCTGACAAAATTTCCCCTCCCACAAGTGAATAGGACCTGAGACTCTGGTCATCAGTAATTAGTGTATTAAATATTTTGGGGTTTTAAGGGGGTTTTTGTTAATAGAAACACATCTATCATAGCTCTTGAAAAGGAGATCTTATCAAAGGAATATCATGGTCCAGACTGTGGGGGAAAGGGATCCTTAACTCAAGAGAGGTGGGCAGAAAGTACTTCAAAGACAGTTAGAAAGAGATAAGGGCAGGCAGGAACAAGACAAAGACAAAGTAATGTAAACTGTACAGAGGCCATTTGTACAATCAGTTTACAATTTGTAAACTGTACAATCAGCCATTGAAGAAGACCTGAGAAAAAGATACATAATGAATACACAAGAAATATGTGAGCTGTTCCCCAGTTTGACTGAGAATTATGAAAGATAGCAGTTTTCACTAGATAACAAGGTGGGGGGGGGCGGAGTTGGGTACCAAGCAGGAAAAGATTCTGTATCTTCAGAGACAAAAAGGGAGGTTTTAGGTTTTAGCTTAAGGGCTGGAAGAGGAATGATAGAAGGAACATTGCTCACCCAGGCATGAATCAACAAGCATTTATGAAGTGTCTATTACGTGCTAGGCACCGTGCTAGACTCTGAGAGCAGTGCTTTAGATTCACTGAATTAGACTTATAAGGAATCTTAAAGATTACTTAGTCCAATCCCTTCATTTTATAAACAAGGAACTGAGGTGCAGAGAAGGAAAAATGACTTGCTCAAGGTCACACAGCTACAAAATGGAAGAGTTAAGTGTCCAACCCAGCCCCTCCAAGTCCAAGCTTCCCAGACCCCCATTCTCTTGACTGACAGACACTCTTTTCATTCCCCCCTCCCATTAGGGATTCCTCTTAGTTTCTCTTAAATCTAGAAATCTAAGTAGCCTTTTTCAGAGTCTTAGATCTGGTACCAATATCACGCTGACTAAGGAACATGATGATGAGATGAAGTGGGAAGATCCTCAGCAACCAGAAAGCAGAATGAAGGAATAGATAGAGAAGTGACCGGGAGATGGGGGAGACAAAAATATATAGTGTCACTTACTGAATCCCTGGCTACCACCACTAATCCATCATCATCATAATGATGAGGCATATTTCTAAAAGATTTACAAAATACTTCCCCACAACACCTCTGTGAGGTAGGTAATACACATATTATTACTCCTATTTTAAAGAGAAATAAAATGAAGCTCAGAGGCAATTCCTGAAAATCCTAGAATGTGATTTAAAGGCACACAGCTAAATTCTGTCTCCATGCCCAGAGCTCATTCCACGATTCCATACCACTGTTGACTGCTTCTAACACTCTCTCCACTCCAACACCTGAACCCTGATCCCTCCCATAGTGATTCCTTCTGTTGATTCATTGTTCTGATCTCTAATGTTAACCCATTAACTTTTGTTCACTCCCTCTTGACTCTTCATCTCACTCCCTCTTGACCCCTCTCACTGACCCATCCTTCACCTCATACTCCAATCCCTGCTGCTCTATTGAGATGGTCTCCTGGGTAAAGCCTAGCTAGTCTGCCTAGGTCGTACCAGGTCTGCCTGGGTGCAAGGGGGCTGCTCTCACCAACATAGAGGACACCCTCCTTGGTCTTTTCTGCCGCCTCTGTGACCCCCTGTTTGGTCTTCTCTGCAGCAGCTACCACGCCCTCCTTGGCCATGGACAGGCCCTTCATGAACATGTCCATCTTGCTGGAATCTGTGAGGGCAGGACAAAGATGACCTGTTGACCCCAGAGTGAGGTATAGTGGGGGGAAATCCCAAAAGTGGAGGAGGGGAAGCCATTCCCTTTCCCCTTTGCCTCCTTTCACAATGCCTCCCCTCTGAAGATCCTACTTTCTTCAATCCAGTTCCTGGGGAGGCCCCTATTCATTCACATTAACAGTGGGCCAAAGTCTCAGTGTCCTTGAAGCCGGGGAAATTGGGAGGGGCTGAGGACTCCTTTATGGGGCTTTAGTGGAGTCAGAGCCACCGCACCAACTGGGGGGCCACACACATTGACCCACAGACGTGTACTGACGCATGCTCAGTCACATAGAGACACACGAAGTCACACGCGCAGGCACACACGCACCCATGCCATGAAGTGGGGGGTTAGAAAATCAGAGAAGAGAAATGAGGTTGGGGGCTGTAGGCTTTACTTCTACCGCGACGCCTTTCAAGCTTCTCGTTTCCCACTTTTCTCCAAAGCCCCTGTACTCTATGCTCCCTCCTCTCCACTTCCCCTAGAGAGCTCAATCCCGCCCCCAGATCTAGGGCCCTGTGCCCCTTCTTCCATCTCCATACCCCAGGCCCTCTTTTCTCCAATACCTTCCTCTCACCCCCCAATTCCCTTGCACCCCGAGATATCTTGTCCTCATCCCGACCTGCAGCCTGGAGTCCTGTGTGTCTCCTTCCCCCAACCCCAGGGTGACCTATGCTTCTCTCCCCCGCCCCAGTAGCCCTAGCACTCTGTTCTTTTCTATCCCCAAATCCCTTCCTTTTACAACAGACTCTCTCCCCCTTCCTTTCCCCTCCCCCAGCCGCCCGTTGTTCTCTCTCCTCCCAAGTCCCAGGGTAGCTTTTCTCCCCCAACCCTCTCCAGCTCCCCAGCAGCCCTGGCAAACACCCCCTCCCCCCCCTCCTCTCGTAGCTTTTTTTCTCTACCCCTTCTCTGGGCTCAAGGCTGCCTCACCTGGGCCCGGCCGACCGGGCTGGGGATGGATGGGTGGATGGATGGATGGATGGATGGATGGAGAGAGAGAGGGAGGGATGCGGCGGTGGTTGGTGGATGGAGGGGCGGCGATGTCTCTGCGGGAAGGGCCGGAGCCGGGGCGGGGGTGTAGGGGGCGCTCAGATCTCCCTGAACTGGCAGAAGGGCTGAGCCATGGAGCGTAGCGCGGCCCGATTCGGAGGTGACAGCTTGTCCCCGGCCTTCCGTGCACTCTCCCTGGTTCTGTTTGTCTCCCGATTCTTCCTCCCCAGTGTCTGCTCCCAGTTCCCAGCTCCTCTCTCGGCCGCTGCGGCAGCTATGAGCTCTCGGCTCCCCCCTGGCGGCCCGAGCGGGCCCTGCTTCTGAGGGGTGGTGAGAGGGGCGGGGCGCGGCGCGGCTCCTCTTGGTGACAGCTTGCCCAGGGAGGGGCCAGGTCAGAAGGCCTGTGCTCCCACTTCGGAGTCAAAATACGAGTGTCTCCGTGGATTACTAGAGCTGGAGGGAAGGTTAGAGGAAAAGCTGGGCTCGTAGACCTGGACACGGGAAGGGGTCTTAAAGAGAAGCCAGTCGTTATTCTTCAGAAAGAAGAAACTGAGGCCCAAAAAGGTGAACGGATTTGCCCAAGGTCATACAGGCAGCAAAGCTGTAAAATCAGCATTCAAAGCCATACCTTACCGCTTACAAGTAAAGCTTTCCCCCCCCCCCCCCCCCCCCCGCTGATTTCATAGTAGAGATCATAGGACTTACTCCTGGGAGGAGTATTTGAATATTTGAATTGCCTTATTTTACAAATGAGGTTACTGAGTGGTTTAAGAATCTTGCCTAAGAAAAGTTTAAAAAAAAAAAGACTCATGCATTCATGACAGTATTAGCAAAACAAACAAACCCCCAAACATCAAATTAATTAATTTATGGGGTGGCTAGGTGGCAAAGTGAATAGAGCACCAAGACCTGCGTTCAAATTAAACCTCAGATACTTAATACATACTAGCCATATGACTCTGGGCAAGTCACTTAACCCCGATTGCCCTCCAAAAAAAAAGGGCAAAAAAAATTCTTATTGAATCACTCCTAGATCTGTATCTCAAAGAGATTATAAAAAAGGGAAAAGGACCCACATATACAAAAATACTTATGGCGCCTCTTTTTGTGGTGACAAAGAACTGGAAATTGAGGGGATGCCAACCAACTGGGGAATGGCTGAACAAGTTGTGGCATATGAATGTAATGGAATATTATTGTGCTATAAGAAATAATGAGCAGGCAGATTACAGAAAAACATGGAGAGACTTACATGAACTGATGCTGAGTGAAATGAGCAGAACCAGGAGAACATTGTACACAGTAACAGCCACATTGTTCAATGACCAACAAGGATAGACTTAACTCTTCTGAGCAACAGAATGATCCAAGACAGGTCCAAAAGACTCATGATGGAACATGCTGTCCACATCCAGAGAAAGAACTGACGGAGTCTGAATGCAGATCAAACATACTGTTTTCACTTTTTTTTTTGGTGGTTTTCCCTCTTGTTCTGTTTCTTCTCTTACAACATGACTAATGTGGAAATGTGTTTTACATTATTGCACATGCATAACCTATATCAGATTGCTTGAAGTTTTGGGGAAGGGAGAGGAGAGAAAAATTTGGAACCCAAAATCTTTCAAAAAATGAATGTTGAAAATTATCTTTACATGAAATCAGAAAAAGGAAATGCTATAAAAAAAAAAGAAAAAGAAAGAAAATGCTTATTGACTTGATTGTGTAAACTTGGCCAAGTCCCCTTACCTTTCTGAGGCTGTTTCCTCTTCAGTAATATCTGCATTACTCCTGTTACAGGAGTGTTGTAAAGAAAATTAAACGGAAGCTATTTTTCTTCTAGCCTTGACTTAAAGTGAGAAGATTTGTATTCAAGTTATGACATTAGTAGCGTGGCCTTGAGCAAGTCACTTCATCTTCCTGAGCCTTGGCTTCTCTGTTTGAAATGATACTTCTAGAATTATAGTCTTCACCTTGGAGGGGAGCCTGAGGACCATCTATTTCAATCTTTAATTTTACAGGTAAGGCAACTGAGGCCCACAGAGGTAAAATAATTCGTTCAGGGTCACATAGGTAGTAAGTACAGAGAAGAGCCAGGATTTGAACTCAGGTTTTCTGATTCCAAATTTGGCATTCTTTCCATTGCTCTTCACCATCTGCCTACATTGTATGAAATAGTAGGTAGCCAACTTTAGAATCAGGATGATCTGTGTTCAAGTGTCTGAAATACAGACTGTGTTACTGGGAGCAAGGTGCTTGACTTCTCAGTGCCCTGGGGAACTCTTTATGGCTATAAATTGTAGAAGAGTTGCTAAACTGCTTTTGTAGAGTGAGTTTCCTCACAGGGACTCTCCCCATCAAGACATTTTGTCTGTACCACAAACCTGTTATAAGGAAAGCACTTTGTAAACCAATATTGTTCTAAGAGTCTCAGAAAGAAGAAAGAGGCTCAGTCCTTTTTCTCTCCTGTTCTCTTAGACTATTGAACTGATGGACAAGGCCAGGATCTGAGATCCAGAATGGGTCAAAGTTGGGTTAAGGCAGGGGACAGGGACAGAATTGAGAACAGATTAGTAATAAGGGAGAACCAATCATGTCATAGGTTTCTATATTGTTTGGGGGTGGGGGGGAGGATATAGGAGAGAGCAGATTGGGGAAGGGGTTGTACAGTGTGATGGCTGTTTTGGGGTGGTGGGTAGGGAAAAGACGGGGAGAAAATTTGTAGCTCAAAATCTTGTGGAAATGAATGTTGTAAACTAAAAGTAAACATAAAATTTATTTTAAAAAAAAAGAATGACACCAATCCCTATGTTTAAATCTTGGGTTCTAAGGGGGCTTAAAAATCATCTAGTCTAACCTCCTGACTTTAAGGATAAAAAGACCAAAGCTGAAGAAGGAAAAAGGAGTGATGGAGCCTGGCCTAGAATCCAGTGTTTTAAATGAGCCAGTCTGAGATACTCTCTCATATTATTCTACCTCTTCTAGTAAAAAACAAACACTAACCTTCCTGAATGCTGTGATCAGGGTCAGGGGTAAAATTCAGCATTGAGGTGGGGTTATAGTTAAGGATTAAGGTTAGGAATAGGAATAAAGTCAGGGTTTGTTTTTTCCCCATGACAGACCTTTCAGACATATGAAGGTGCCAATTATGTCTTTTAATCTCATTATACAATACAACCAACATTCCTTAAGTTCCCATTATTCTCCAGGCACTGTTCTAGGCTCTGGGGGACATAGAAAAAAATGAGACTGTCCCTGCCTTCAAGAAGCTTACATTCTTCTAGAAAGCAACACACCCATGGGTTTACACTTGGTTGGAGTTCCAGTAGACTTCTGCTGAGCACAGCCATTATCAGGAAAGCACTGCAGATTCAGAATGAAAAAATGGGATTTCCTGCCCGGTAATTCCACTGCAAACAGGCCTAGAAGCTAGAACTGAGACCTTGCCCCACTTCTGTGCTCAGACTCATAAAATTTTTTTTTGCTTTTCGACTCACTCCCATGACAGTAAACTACCTAGGACCAGCAACTGCTCCTCACCCTGGAACATTACCCCTAGGCTAAGACCACTTCCTTGTCTATCTTGGATCTATGAATGGGCACTGGGTAATGAATGACAGAGCAGATTGGCAGTATTTGTGCAACTTGGCCAAGACTGGGCCTCTCTGTATAAATCTGCCCTGGTCCATATTTTCAAGTCCTTTGTCCATTCCTGTGCACTTGCATGCTGTGTAAGGTATGGTGGTAGCTAAACACTGTCCCTTCTTGCCTGTCTTCCTATGATGATCGGGTTAGAAATATAACCAGTTCCAACTTTTTCTTTTTTTTGTGTTTATTGATCAGGATTCAGTCTGGTGCCTTTTTTAGATTTTTGTTCAGGACTTGTTTTGAGGAGTTCAAATAGACTTCTTCCCACTTCTCTGCCATCTTGGCTCTGCTCCTAAGTCTAAACTAAGCTTTGTTATCGTACAAAAATTAAGAATTAATGTTCTAACAGTGTCTTTCATCTAATTTCCTGTACTTTCTTGATTAGAGGATCTAACCAAAATAGGAATTGTTCTTAATTATCTGGGAAGGCAAAACTAATATCTAGGTAAAGAAAGAGTGAGCCGCTTAGTTGATTCCTGACTAAGGTTCACTGTTGACTAAACTAAGAGAAGACGTATCTTTTTCTGGGAAGACCAATCTTCCCCAAGGATAGATCCATAATCTTTGATCAATAATACAAAAACTTTCACTGAAGATCCTGTACTTTTTGTTTTTACTATGGAATATTTTTCACCTTTTTTTTTTCAAGATTGCTATAAATGTGAATTGGAAATGGTTTAGCATGAGTGAGAACTGATTTTTTTTCTGATTAGAGGAGAAACTCTATTAGAATTTATCTTTATTCAAGTAGCATTAATAAAATATTCATCCAACAGATTTTAAGTAAATTGAGGATGTACAATTAACCCCTCCCTCCTTCTTCCACTTGGTTTGATCAACAATAAACAAAGGATACATTTTCTATTGACTTAGTCACAGATAAACTAAAAGAACTCACTGTCTTTGTTTAACACTCCCTATTTTTATTAGGTCCTATATTCGTGGGAACTCAGGAAAGTAGACCAAGGACACTGTCGCAACATTATTTCTTAGTTTTTGTAACACATAAAGAGTACTTGGGCTTCCACAATGATTTCCAGGTTCCTCACCATCCTGTTTGCCCACTTCTAAAAATATTCTAGTATGTCATGCAAACCCAGGTCCCAGCATGTACCACAATCCTTTGGGTTTCCTCATCTGTAAAATGGAGGGATTCAATTAGATGCTAAGTGTTAACCTTCCATGTTCTAGAATTTAAAGATACATTCATGATATTCTGCATTCTAAAGAATGTCCTTACTAACTCTGATTTTCCAGGGTCTACCAGCCCTATATGATGTTTCTAAGGATGGACGGGTTAAAACCTAACAAGTTGGACTAAAGAAGGGGAAGAATAGAAAAAGCTTCATGCCAGGCCAAGCAAACTAAGCTGGCTTTATCTGGATGTACCAAAATATCTGTCTTTCCAAACAGGCCTCACCAAGCATGAGTTAGAGGACTAAAGAGAAACTGTTGTGATTCTAACTGCAGAAGCCCTACAAAATCAGCTCCATAGCTATCTTGCAACAGAACCTTGAAGCAAAGATTGCACCAAAAAGGGAGAGGATGAGGACTGGAACTGGGAAATCTCTTGTAGTGGAAGTTAGAAGATTTGAGTTTTTTTTTTCTTCTGCCTATTTTCTAGTTGCATAGTAGCCTCACAAAGAGTATAGAATCAAATGTCAGAATTGGCAAGGACCTAATCAAAGTCACCTAATCAAAGAGGATCACAGGATTCAGAGCAAGAAGGGAGTTGAAGAGCATTTAAGGTCCTCATTTTGCAGATAAAGAATATGCCCAGAGAGGCTGGGTAACTTGGACACTGCTCTAAGTTACATAGGCAGTGCAGCCAGGATTTAACCCAGGTCCCCGACTCCAAATCCCATTTTTCATGAGGTGAGGCAGTTGAGACTCAGAGATGAGAAGGGATTTGCCCAAGGTTACCCAATGGGTCAATAGCAGAGTAGAGGCTGATAATCTGGTGCTTTTCTCACTGTACATTTTTACCTGATCTAGTATTCAGAAGCAGTTGTTCTAAGAATATATAAGCTAATTTTTGCAAAGAACTTTAAATTTCTTTAATAAAGGCTATTACATAAATAAATTTAAACGAGAGGAAGAAAACCCATTTATTTGGGGACCACTAGGCACGGAAGGGGCATCTCCCTACTAGGCATCCTATGCCTGCTCTGAGCCTTAATGAAGATAAATAATTAGAAAGGTAGGGACTAAAAAGCAAATCAGCTGTCAAGATGACCTTCTACATACTGAGGGTTATTGTGCGCAATAGATCTGATGCTTGAATAAGGCCTTTGATTGAAGACAGAACTCTGACACAGTTGAAGATTTGTCATCAGGGAAAGTACTTTTGCAGGTAAGACTGAGGTTAAGAAAAACAATCATAGCTCCCATTTCTTGAGTCCTCTATGTTTTATGAAGTAACAACATTAATAATTACTATTTTTTAACGCTTTAAGGTTTGCAAAGGACTTTGCATGTCATACTTATCCATTCTTATCTGATCCTCACACCTTGTGAGGAAGATGCTATTATTATTCCCATTTTATAGATGAGGAAACTGAGGTGCATAGTTGTTAAGTGATTTGCCCAGAATCACATAGCTAATAAGTGTCTAAAGCAGGATTCAAACTCTGATCTTCCTGATTTTCAGTCCTCCACTATATCCAATGAGTCATCAGGAAGCCCTTTCCTTGCAATGAGGCTGGATGGTGCAGGACAATAAACCTGAAACCTATGTTTAAGTCCCTACTCTGTTACTAGTTTACTATGTAAGTAAAGAGGTTGGACTGAATGATTTTTTTTCTTTTAAATTTATTTTTTATTTGTTTTCTTGTTTACATTACTCATTTCATTACATTTTTGAATTACACATTTTCTCCCTGTCTTGCCCCTACCCCAAACCTAAAACAGCAATCTCACTGTAAAGCCCTTCCCCTGCTCTGCTCTCTTATTTTCTGGTAGGGCAGCCCCTGTATATCTTAATTCCTAGTTACAGGTATTGGAGAACTTTGAATTCTAGATT